>SKCR01014949.1:0-10305 GCA_019454045.1 Zanthoxylum bungeanum | reverse complement strand
TTTGATTCGGACTTAATTAATCTTGGATTAATTGCGGAGAAACTTTATCTTGGATAAAGTGCCTAATTTAGAGAGAGAACGATTAATTTGGAATTAATCGAAAATTATTGTATTCGATATAATAATCGAAATTCGATTTCGACGCGAAATTAAAATTAGATTTTAATTCGGGCATACGAGTTAATTTAGAATTAATTCGTAAGCGACGTAAATAATAATTTCGCTAGGAGCGATTATTTATTTGAATCCGATTTAATTAACGTCGCGACGCTAGCTCGGTATTTCGGAAATATCGAACCCGAACGCGTGAGTGGACGTGGGCCCACTTTCATTGGGAAACGTGTGGGGCCCACATGACACTTGTCATTATATGCATTATTTAATTGATAAGGCATTGCATGGTGATAGTGTGCATTACACTCAAATGTTTTGCATGGAGTTTGAGTGTTTGACACTCTAAGCCATTGCATGGTTTGTGTCATAGATTTATTATTAATTTAATAAAATTATGGCATAAATATAAATTGATTTTTGGGTAAAACAAAATCAATTACACAAAACTCTTTCTCTCTCAAATTTTTCACATTGCCGTGAACTCCATGGAAGGACAAAGGAAGATTTGATCTTTTATTCTTCATTTTTGCTAGCACAAGCAAGGGATCAAAAGAGTGTGATAGGGAAACCATCAAAGAGCTTGGAATACAAAAGCTTGGAGCTTCAAGTCTTCTTCCTCCTCTTGGCCGAATCTTCCAACACTTGGAGCTTCCCCCATTTGATCATCTTCTTCATCACATAGCTTTGTAAGTATGATTCCGCCATGCTTCAAGTCTTTTATATATATTCATTTATAGTATTTCATGAATGCTTAATCTTTCCTTGGGACATATTATAGAAACCACCATGGGAATCATCCCAAAACTGATGTTGAAGTGGGCCTCAGCCCCAACTGCTACTGACATGGGCCTCGCCCTCGGATTTATTCCAAAATTCTGCTGACGTGGGCCTCGACCCTGGGATTCATTCCAAAATTCTGCTGATGTGGGCCTCGGCCCTGGGATGATGTGGGCTTCGCCCTAAACTGATATTGATATGGGCCTCGTCCCCAGACTGATACAGCTGATATGAGGCTCGCCCTAAGGCTGATACTGATACGGGCCTCGCCCCTAGACTGATACAGTACTGTCGATGTTCCTGATTGGTTTGTCTTTTGACGCTTCTTTTTTCTTTTGAAACCTGTTATTAAACACGAAAAAACAAAAAAGGATGCAAATATGTACGTGTATGCAGCATGCGTGAATGAGTTTCCTATCTCGTTGGGTTAGGTCTTCCGTCGATTCCATTGATGACCATTCTTCTCTTAGGGAAAGTACCATTTCCACCTGTCTACCCTGATTTGTTCCAGGAACCCGTTTCTTTCCAAGTCTAACAGTCCCACTGTCTCCATTTCCCAATCCTGACTGGCTAACTTATCTTTTCTGCTTGCTTCTTTTGAGGATCCCTACGCTTTGAGCATCACATTACCAAGATTGAAACACACTCATGTTGCAAGTTTGAAAGTAATAGTCTTAGGCAGATAAATAAAATGGTCGCCTTTATTATTGTTGAGGAAACGAAACGTTCGAACAGGTAAACAAAATCAATGTCTTTATTAAAAGTGCAAGATAAACTAGGAGAACAACAACAGTGCCCTCTTCTTCAGCCCATGGTTCTTCACCATTGTTATCCCTTGTTCTTATGAAGCTGAGTGGT
Source organism: Zanthoxylum bungeanum (assembly GCA_019454045.1). Taxonomy (NCBI): domain Eukaryota; kingdom Viridiplantae; phylum Streptophyta; class Magnoliopsida; order Sapindales; family Rutaceae; genus Zanthoxylum; species Zanthoxylum bungeanum. The sequence goes on along the minus strand of SKCR01014949.1, from coordinate 8,556 downwards.
TGAGAGTTTGGAGGACAAGGGTTTCGGGTAGGCCAAAGTTGATCATGTAGTTGGGTAGGGGATTTTTGTGTGCGTTGGGTTGTTCTTTTCTGGGCCGGGTATTGTATGGGCATCGATGAGGTTTTGGATTTCATGTCTGAGGCGGGCGCAGTTGTCGGTTGTCATGGCCTTTTTCTTGGTGGAAGTGACAGTATAAGTTTAAGTTCATTTGAGGTGGCACAGGATTTGGAATGGGCCTAGGTTCCAAAGGTTTTAAGAGTCCTTGCGCCTTCAGCTTTTCGAATACCTTTGAAAGAGGCTTACCAAGGTTAGAAAATCGTCTGTTCTTAATGGCAGTGACCTCCAGCAAGTAGCAGGCATTAAGTCCCTGAATGTCCCCCAATATTCCTTCTGTTCTGTCCATAAAACTTTCTGTTCTCGGCTTCCTCCTCCTCCATATCCATAACTGTCTCCCTCAGCTGTCGAAAATCAGTAATCATCGAAGTCATTCTCCTCAGTTTGCCATAAATAGAGGGCTTGGTGCCCTTGATGATCATTTTGATCTGGTCCTTTTCTGAGGGCCGGGTCTGCATCTTCAGAAGCTGGCTCCTCCAGCGGTCCACATATTCCTTGAAATTTTCCTCCGGCTTCTGCTTGATATTTCTAAGTCACGGAGTGACAAGTCAATCTCCAGGTCTGTGACATATTTGCTTTAAGAAAGCATCAGCTAGCTCCCTCCAATCTTCCTTAACCTGCTGTCCAGGTTATGGTACCATACTACGGGTGCCCCCTCGAGTGACATCCCGAACATCGTTTGTACTTGGCGCTGAGACAGGCCAACTGAACTCATAATAGACACATACTGACGGAGATGCACCCTCGGATCTCCGTTCCCATTGAACTTAGTCAAATCCGCATCTTAAACTGCGCTGGCAATGCTCCTCAAACTTCATTGTCTCATAATCTAGTAAATCTTCGTTCTTACCCCTCATCTTGCGGGTAACGGATTCAACCGGTCCCTGAGTTTCTGTATCTCGGCTTGAGACCCAATCACTCTGTCTGTTGCATACTCTGCCATATCATCATCAAAAGCGGGGATATCATCCCCCCCCATTCGGAGGCTCCTCACGCCTTACATTCTCAGAATTTCCCCCAGCACGGGGCGCAGCCATATTTGTCATGGCAGTAGTCAAGGCTTGCAACTGTTCAGTGACCTTGGCGAGACCGTTTTCCAACTGATCCATACGGGACACCTCAATATTTGATTCACTCATGTCTGTTCCCAGTATTTTTGATGAGTCTTCCTTTTTTCTAACCCAACGGGAATCTATGATGGCTTCAGAACACAGGGGTTAACATGATGTATGTATGCATGATGTGCATAAGAGGCATATAACATATAAATCATACTAAGTCAATAAAATTTTCAAAACAAGTCGGCCCATTATCATTTTAGAAGCTTTTGGGCTGACTGTCATAGGAGTGAACTCATCCCAGTTTAAATGGCCCAAACAAGTTCACGTCTCATGGCAAGGAGCCCAACTAAATCCAAATGGTAACATTCCGAACACAAGCACAAGGTGGCTCATCAACACTTAGAAGCCTTCGGCCCAATTGTCATAAAATACATTCTTGTCCCAGTTTAAATGGCCCAACAAGCCCATATCTTATGACAAATAGTCCAAATGAATCCAAACGATGATGTTCCCAAACACAAGCATAAAAGAGAGATAATGCAAACATAACAAATTTTTACATAATGGGCCCATCAACATTTCAGAAGCTTTGGGCCTAATAGTCATACGGAACGAACTTGCCCCGTTTTTTTTTAAATGGCCCAGCAAGCCCGCATTTCTGATAATAGTCCAACTGCATCCAAATGAGGATGGTCCATAAGCACATTCTCAAGGAAATAATTGTTACTTTAACCATACAAACCGGTCTATGGGTGGATTTGCAAGAGTATGGACAAAGGCTCTCACCGGCGAAGGATAGCCCACAACTAGGTCTCCCCACTCAAGGGTTCAGGCGACCAAGTGAGCGTATCCCTTTTTATACACTAAGGTACGTGCCAATGAGCTAACGGACTGTCAAATGGATTTCCCATTGTAGATTCCCCAGAGGGAAGGTGGGAGCGAGGCTCACTTAAATACCAAGCCTCTTAGGCTCTTATCGCTTGGTGTCAGGAATAAACAACGAGTCCTCCAAATTGTTGGGAATCTAATAAACATGTCCCAAGATCAATAACAAGCAAAATATATAAAGAATGAACTATATTGAAGTAATGGCGGAAACAATACTCACAAAAAACGGAATGTGGATGCAATTGATGAAACAAATGTTGCTCCTTTGTGCAGTGGAGGATTCGGCCAAGCAGTAAAGAGAAGCTCCAAGCTTTAATTGATCCTTCCAAGCTCTAAGATGAGTTTCCCATAACCTTGTATGATCCCTTGATGTTGCTAGCCAAAGTTGTGTGTTAGAGTTCCAAACAAGCACACTTCTTCTTGTCTTGCCACAAAAACAAATGAGAATTGAGAGAGAGAGAGCTTTTGAGCTTACTGTTTTCGGTAATTTGAGAGGGAGAGAGGATTTGATTTTTGTCTCAAAAATCAATTTATATTTATGTCATAATTATAAAATAATATACTTATGACACAAACCATGCAAAGACTTAGAGTGTCTAACACTCAATTTCCATGCAATACCCTTGAGTGCATTTGTACACTATCTTCATGCAATACATCTTGATTAAATAATGTAAATAATGCCATGTGTCATGTGGGCCCCACAACGTTTCCAAATGAAAGTGGGCCCACGTGCACTCACGCGTTCGGGTTCGATATTTCCGAAATACCGAGCTTACGTCGCGACGTTAATTAAATCGAATTTAAATAAATAATTGCGCCTAGCGAAATTATGATTTACGTCGCTAACGAATTAATTCTAAATTAACTCGTTTGCCCGAATTAAAATCTAATTTTATTTCGCGTCGAAATCGAATTTCCGATTATAATAATTTACGATTAATTCTAAATTAATCGTTCTCTCTCTTTATATAGTACTTTATCCAAGATAAAGTCTCTCCGTAATTAATCCAAGATTAATCGAGTTTGAATCATACGTCATTGGTGAATCTTCGGGAAGCGACCCAAGAGACCTCTAGATATGTTGGCAGTAAATCCGGTTGTCGAACTATCCGAACACGTACGTACCAAGTACTACGTTTTTACCGATTTACAAGACAAGGTAGCTCTAGCAAAACGCCATGCCTACCCAATTCTCTAGAAATATTCTTACTGGAAATATAGATCTATAACAGGCGTAGTATACCGTAGTATAGTGTATATCGAACCAGTATCGGATGATCACATGTAAGGCCTGGGGCTGGATATGTGTCTGCCCCGTACGATACACATATCGGACATCAAGCAAACAGTCTCTTTGAATCGGATAATCCTGACCTAGTCATATTATCCCGATGGTTGCAACCATTATAGAGTACTCGTTCTGTATCCCTCGCGATCATCATCTCCATATGTCTGAAGTGATACTTCCATCTTGACATCACACCCAGTACACTACGATTCTCGATAAACCCAGAAGAGGTATACACAGAACTCGTTAAAGCCCTGGACCACCAAACCTAAATTTTACCGATTGTCGTAAGTACTAGCGATGCAAATCTCAGGTTAAGATCATATGCACCTACCCTGAAGCGGACTCCCATAGACACGCAGACATACTACCAATGGGACTCCGCGGGGTCTATCCAGAGCGAAGCTGTTTTCCGTACTATCGGTAAAACACAACCTCCTACCGCACTTGCATAAGTATCCAATACTTAAATATATGAGAACTATGCCGTTGTGCCCTCACAACATGCACAAGTGCAGTACTAGTCTATTCCGCATTATCGATGTCCAATCTCGATAATACTACGACTAAGGATATTTAATGATTAAACCTTTATGGATTGATATCTCATATCATTAATCCGGAACTAATCATAGGGACTTTTACCATTTATATATCAAAGTAAATAAATTACAAAAACGGTAAAAGGCAATTCATTACTACATAGTTAATTTTGTACAATAATACAATATCATTTACAAAATAGTGACGCTATGGGTCATTACTGTCTAACACAAATTAGTCCATCACAAAGGCTACGAGTAGATGGTCATGTAAGGTATCCTCACAGCTTCCTTCTAAAAGGTAGTGAGTGAAGGAAGACACCAAACCACCTAGCCTCAAAGTGCCTTGATTAACCCCTCACTTACCCACTATAGACATGGCCAATTAAAACATAAATCCACTCATTACAAGACAATATATCGGGGCCAATTCTCATATCCCCAGTGGAGTCGCCAGACTGTAGGACACAGGACCTGGGCGACGCATGTTCTACGCTCGCGGCCTAGTTGGGAAATACTAAATAATATGGAGTCGCCACCTGGTGTGAACCGGGACAAAGATTTAAGCCGCACTCACCCCTCGCAAGGGAAGACCTCAAACCGTTGGGTTCAGAATGGTCCCTTACTCATGTCACTTGTAATGAAAGGATTTATGTAATAATTTAATCAAGCTTAAGTAAACACTTATTTCCAAGAGTATCATGCTTCTAAATTCTCATATGCAAAATAAAACTTATGCACACATTTACATATATCTCATATCTAAAATCGCATACTAACATATATCAACATACACAACGAACATACAACTTTATTTGCATATTATATTCAAGAAGACACAAGCACACATATTAACCATACAAACATACATATGGGCACTTTTCCAAGTGGTACGTGGAATTGTATCCCAAGTACAGACCGCACTACGTCCATTCGGAATCGGCTACGGAATTTACGTCTGAGTTTCCATCCGATATACCACAAGAAATAATACTCAAATGTTATCACGACACAAGCATATGAATTGTAATTCATTAACATAGTTGTATTCATACATGTGGGGATAGCTACTAGGAAAACTATGCATGAAATCTAATGAAGATGACTCGATTCAGTGGGGTGCGCATTCGTGTAGCGTTCGTAAACGCGTTCGAACGGTAAACAGAAGGTTCGCGTCGTGTAGCGTCCGAGAACACGTTCGAACGGAACCAGACCTGATGCATTATGAAACTGAGAAAGTGCGTGGGCGTTCGTATAGCGTTCGTAAACGCGTTCGAACGGTAAACAGAAGGTTCGCGTTCGTTGTGCGTCGTCCGAGAACGCGTTCGAACGAAACCAGACTGATGATTATGAAACTAAGAAAGTGCGTGGGTGTTCGTATAGCGTTCGTAAACGCGTTCGAATGGTAAACAGAAGGTTCTCGTTCGTATGGCATTTGATAACGCGTTCGAACGAAAATGAACACAGAATGCCACGTTCGTATAGCGTTTGTTAACGCGTTCGAACGGAAATGAACAGAATGCCTACTTCGTATGGCATTCGTGAACGCGTTCGAACATGAGGGAGACCTGATGCATGACAAGGCAAAATACCATGCGCGTTCGAGTTGCGTTCGTAAACGCGTTCGAACGGGAACAGACCTGATGCATGAAATGGGATGCAATACATAAACGACAAAATAAAGGGGGGGGGGGCGCGGCGAAGTACTGCCGTAAAGGTGGCCTTTTGGGCTCTTGATCTCTCAAAGAGAGGACCTTTAGACCAACATACTAAGCCCATGCGCTCGACTAAATCATGCATACATAGAATGAAAGTAATAATATTAAACATAGTGTGCCCGATTGAACGTATCTGTATCCAACCGAACACACATCAACCGGCGCGGCAAAGCCTCGTGGTAACGGGCTTTAGCCCATCCCCATAGGGGATCTCACATCGCACTTACTAGCCCATGCGCTCGGTTGAATCATGCATACGAAAATAAGACAATCATATCAAACTAAGTATGTCCGATTGAACGTATTTCGCATTCAACCGAACACACATCAATCGGTGCGGCAAAGCATCGTGGTGAAGGATTTTAACCCTCCAATTAGGGAACCTTTCATCGCACTTACTAAGCCCATGCAGTCGATCGTATCATGGGATTAAACAACATGCAGAATTTAAATGACAAGAATTAAATAAACCAACGCAACTCAAAACAAGAGGAGTGGTGCCGTTTTACTCAAGTGGTACGTTGGAGTTGTGTCCCAAGTACAGACCGCACTACCGTCTTTCGGATTCGGCTACGGAATTTATGTCTGGGTTTCCATCCTATATACCACAAGAGACGACACTCTTCCATTCATCCAATACCCACAACACGCATCATACACACAACAAATGCCACAAATACAGAAATATAATCAAAAAAATAACCAGAAATTAAATACGAGTACGTGTGATAGATACCTCAGGTCTACCTTTTAAGCTGTCTCTCGGACTCGCGTTCCACGAAGATCGAAAGGTGGTAAAGCTCCGCAACTTTTTGGTTCACTGGTTTTACCTTCTTCCTTCGCTGTTCGGCCACTCGAGCTACTATTCGACTCTGTTTTGCTGCTGTTTCCTTATGGTTTTGCTGCCGTTCCCTCTGTACCCTCTGCTTACTGTTGGTGGGCTGTTTTGTGTTCTTGGTAGACTGTTCTGTGTTTCTTTTTTAGTGTGGTTTGGTGTGATTATTTCAAAGGTTATAAGTGCAGTTTATGTTACTGTTTAAAGGGATTTTAGGGACTGTTGAGAGTGATTTAGGCTGTTGTGTTTTGTGTAATTTTTGGTGATGTGTGAAGGTTTAAAAGGGGTGATTTTCGGTGGTGATTAGGGTTCTTTATGCTTGTAATTTCGGTGATATGAGGGTAGGGTTGAAAGGAATGATTTTTGTGATGTCTAGTATTTCTTGCTATAATTCTTGTGGGAATTGTGTGTATAAGCTAGAGAGATTGGAGCCAGGGATGGCTAGGTAGGGGTTGTTTATATAGAGAAGGGCTAGGGTTTCACCTTGTCTCACAAGGAAGAGATTTGGTTTCCAAATAAGGAGAGATGGGAAAGGCATATACAAGATGATGAGGGGGGACAAAATATTTTAATTTAGGAAGTCAACTAATTTAAATTGGTGTATATCTTATTGAATTAGGAAGTCAATATTTGATTGGTTTTAATTGGTTAGGATTGATTTTAATTAGGCAAATCTTATTTTAGTTTTAGTATATAATATATTTGATTTATTTATATTAGGACATGATTTTATTTTATGTTTTATTTAATTGGTAAATGATTTAAATATTTTATTTAATGTTAATATTTATTTATTTAATTTGGGATGTGTTTTATGGGCTTTGGGGGGCAAATGGGCTGGGGGTGGGGCTAGCAGCAAAACCAGAATTACCGGCTCCGTTCGACGCCTCCTCGCACGCAGCACCAACGAAGACAGTGAACTTGTGGAATGAACTTGATGACATACTTTCCGAATTTCCCCTTCCGACCTCCGTTTCCCGCAATATCCTTAGCTAAAAGGTAGTGCCTCCAATTTGAGACTCATCGTGGGTTCACATGCGAAAATGCAATGCCTACAGATGTTTTTGGGAAATAGTGTAAGTTGGTGAGACATTTACCTTTTGATTATTTATAAATTATTTGGTAATTGTTTAATGTATTTTCTTGGAAAATATATAAAGGTTTTTGGAAAATCTTTTACAAAACCAATTACACAATTTCTCTCCTCCAATTCTCTCTCACATCTCACGCCCAAAAGGGCTTCATCTCCTTCTTCTTCACAGCTCACTGCCGTGAGCTTCTAGGGAGGCAATGAGTGTGTTTTTGTTGCAAAACACAAGTGCTAGCACACTTACGAGACTTGCGAAGGTGTTAGGAGGTTCACCCATGAGGCGGGATCCGTTCGACGAAGCTTGGAGCTTGACGAAGGACCAAATTTGAAGCCAAAACAGGGACTTTTCACTGCAGTTCACGCCCAAAACAGTGGGGTTTTTCAAGTTTTATTGCTTGTCGCGTCTCTCAAACCGATCGATGTGAGTATTCCGCTACCTCCGTTGATGTATTCACACATGATTTCATTGCTTGTTTGATCTTGGGACCTAGATATAAAACTAACAAAGCTTTCCATGTCAATGGTCCCGCTTAACTGTAATCATTAAGCTTGTTGTGCCAAAGCCAAGGCTTAGTTGATTCAGAGGAAAAAGGTTAGGAAAAATATATTGGATATATTGGCATATATATTGTATATATGTTTCGGACTTGGATGTCCACCTACTGGATCTAGGAATTGGATGAGATCCAATTGATCTTAGAGATCTACCTAGTTAAGTATCATACAATTTGTTGGCCAAAGTCAAGATTATGTGTTATTTAACGGGATCCTAGCCCACTAGGAAACACGGTTTCCGAGTACTCGACAGAGGGTTAGAGGTTCGCCGAAAAAATAGTGGGAGGCAAGTATTAGATTTTCAATTTCGTTAGATACTTGTCATACGCGCTCATTTCAATATTTCGTCATAAGGTAATATATTGTTGGACTAATATTTAATTGTTGTTTTAATTAAACAGTTGGACTGTATTCAAACTATTCATTTATAGTTGATTATATAATTGGATTATAGTAATCAAT
>SKCR01014948.1:0-10298 GCA_019454045.1 Zanthoxylum bungeanum | reverse complement strand
TTTCTTAAGTATTCAAAGCATGAGTTACTTATCTGGCTAAGCGAATGCCCGCGATCCGGGTCCGATCTATCAAACAAGTAATAACACAAGGTTAGTACCGCTATTTGCGGAACTTCCAACTTATCTATAACAACTACGGGTTTCCTCGGAACACCCGAATCATCTCTGATACTACGGTTTAAGCTTCATTACTCTAATACATGCTTACATGTTATTCTAAACTAGCTAGATGAGTCATATTCTCATTTTACGCCTGTGCGGTAAAACTTGCGGAAAAGTTTCCGCAAACGCTACGGAAGGGTCTCGAACCCTCCGAACTAATCCGAGATTACTCAATTACCCTCGCAATGTCATATTTATACTATTTTCATGATTACGGTCAACTACGCTCGGTCGCGCGAGAAACTTCGTTTTACCGGAAACTCGCTAATTCTACCGGATCGATTATGTCTCATCCGATTCTCCCCGGATTCTCTCACAATTATCGTTTTAATATATTATATTATATTCAATTCAAAACATGGCAATTCGCTAAACTACGAAATTACTGGAATCATCCGAAACTAAATCGATACACTTTAAAACATGAATTCTAAACGGAGAGTCGTACCGAATTCCGAGGCCATATTCGGATTCCCAACGGCCATACGAACACGCTGGTGTCGACGGAATTCCGATCGGAGCTACTATTAATCGTGGGTTACTGTTCACCGCGACTTATCTCCTCGTTTTGCGTGATTCTGGCCGCTGTTCGGTGAAATCGACTCCGCATACTCGTAGTACTCACTGAGGGCTTCGATTTGGTAGGTGGCTCGGGCCGTGAAACGAACCGACGAACCGGATCCATGAAACCCATCTCACGCCCAAAACTTCCCTCGCCGTCGCCGTTGCCGGCGCTTTCACGGCCGCCGCCTGCCACCATCCTGCTCGCCGTCGCTGGGGGAACGGATCTGCACCGGTGCGCCGGCCTGAGGTGGCTGGAGTTGTCGCTGCCGAGAGGTTCTTTACCAAGGGCGATCGGGGGTGCGGGTGAGGGTCTTGATTTGGTTTTGCCAATTTTGTTATTTTTGAAAACATGAGGGCTTTATATACTAGCTAGGAAAATATCAAATGGATCCCTGCGAAATTGATGTTTAGTCCTTAACTTGGGGAGGCCCTTCTGGTGCAAATTGAAAAAAGTGTTCAACACGAAAGTTGTTCATCTCTGAAAAAAAAAGTCCGATGATTTGAGAATCAACTCAATCGGAGTTGTTCTGCAACTTCTATAACCAAAACTGTAAACTTTGCGCGTTTTACAAAAATCGCGTAACTGACTTTTGATCCTACGCGTTTTCCAACGCGATGAAAATTCCTAATATATTATTCCAACTCATATATCATCACCTGAACTCTTATTCTTCATCATCATCATGCTCCGAGTCTATAACGTCGTTCCAGGAATCTTCTAGAACAGTCTCAAAAATCTGGGATGTTACAGGATACATATTCACTTGTTCTATATGGAACGGGTTCTTTGCTTGCTCTATGGCTAGCAACAGTGGTGGTCGGTGCTATTGATTCTATTCATTTGGTGAGCATGCATAGGTCTAATAATCATGAAAATGAAATTTGAAAATTGAATTTTGGTGAAAGGAATTGGGCAATTAAGGAATTGTAGGGGACACAAAAAAGGTCAAATATGACAAGGGAGGGGGGAAGATAAGGAAAATCGATCATCCCCTCTCTGCCAAACCTGACACACCCCCCTCCCTTTGTCTCCTTGCTAATTTACTAAATAGTCCTTATCAATATTTGCAATGATTTTTTTTTTTAATTTTAGAAAAGTTACAAATATTATACACATTACAAAATTTATATATTTATATATATATTAATTTAAAAATAATTATATACTAGTTATACACCATTTGTCATTTTATTAATTATTATTTTATTTTTTTAATTTTTTATTTTTGTTAATAAATATTTCAGATTTTTTTATCTATTTATTTATTTTTTTGATTCATTTTAATTTAATTAATATTACTTATGTATGAAAAAAATATATACATAATTTAAGCAATATATTTTTTTTTTTCGGAATTTAAAAAAATGAAAGAAAGGATCGTCCTCTTGGCCTAGATGATCATATCGTCCAATTTGGACGATCGTTCCCCTTTCTTATTTTTTTTTAAATTTTTTATATTATTTTTTTAATTCCGAAAAAAAAGGTTTCACGACTTTTTAAAAAAAAAATATATTTTATTTAAAATTGTGTTGATTTTAATTTTGATTCTGATTTCGATTCTGATTTATATTTTTTTTATTAAAAGTTTTTGTCTTATTTAATTTCGTAAATCAGTATCATAATCTACTTTTACTTTTAAAAATATATATATATATATATATATATATTTTATTAAAAGTTGTGTTGATTCTGATTCTGATTTTATATTTTCTTTATTAAAAGTTATTTGTCATATTTAATTTCGTAAATCAGTATCCATATTTATTTTTACTTTTTAAAAAATATATATATATTTTATTAAAAGTTGTTTTTTTTTTCACCTCATATTTTGATTTGTTTGTTTAAAATTTGATACAAATTTGATTTGTTGATTCGTTTAATCACGTTATGAAATAATGACAAACCTTCCTCGCTTCTGGTTTCGGCTGGGATTTGTTCTTCACAGATGCATAACAGTTTTCTTCTTCGGTGACCTAATTCTTGCTGCATTATGCTCACGTGCATTGCACATGAATTTCCCCGTGCAAAGGTGGTTTTCTTCAAGTATGGCGGTTTTGAATTCAAATGGTTGGTTTTTTCCCATATGCTATCCCAGTTGGTTCGACTAGATGGCTTGGGATTTTGCACAGTGACAGGGTATCGTCTCATCTTTCTGATGATTTTGAAATACACACATGCATTGGGCAATGAAGCACTTTTATTGTCCTGTGCGTGGGCAGCCTTAAGAGGGCTTATCTTCCCCTCTTCCTCTTACACATTTGACTTTTTTGTCTCCCCAATAATTCCCTATTTGCCCTCTTCCTTTCACCAAAATTCTATTTTCAATTTTCAAATAAACCATATATATCTAATTTTTTTATTTATTGATATATACATATATATATATATATATTATATATATATATATATATATATATTTTTTGATTAATTTTTTTTAAAAAAAAAAGAAAAAAAAATTGAATAGAAGGGCGATCGCCCCTTCTTCACTGAAGAAGGGCCCTAATTTTTTTTTTCTTTCAAAATTTTTTTCAAAAAATATATTTTATAATTTAATTTAATAATACTTATGTATTATAAAAATGTTCTCATGTATATTAGAAAAATATTTATTTAAAATAGTACAAATAACAACATAAAAAGTTACACTTAAAAATATAAATACATAAATTTTAATCTATGTTGCCTCCAAAGTCTCCCCATATCGCACTTGGTGATATACCCAATACTTCGTACCATAATTGATTACGAATCATATAACGAGTGGCTCATTCTTTAGCTTCATACGATGAATGTTCCCACCACCACATTTGGATGGGTGGTACATGGTAATGAGGGTGTAAAAAAACTTGCACAAAGTGTCTGCCAACATGAGCAATAGCTATTTCTTGACGCTCTTGCTCTGGAACTGCGAAATTAAATAAGACAAACAACTTTTAATAAAGAAAATATAAAATCAGAATGAGAATCAGAATCAACACATCTTTTAATAAAATATCTTTTTTAAAAATAAAAAGTAAAAGTAGATATGGATAATGATTTACGAAATTAATAAGACAAACAACTTTTAATAAAGAAAATATAAAATCCGAATCAGAATCAACACATCTTTTAATAAAAAAAATTTAAAACAAAAGTAAAAGTAGATATGGATACTGATTTACGAAATAAAATAAGACAAACAACTTTTAATAAAGAAAATATAAAATCAGAATCAACACAACTTTTAATAAAATATTCTTTTTTTTTAAAAAAAAATAAAAATAAAAATAAATATGGATATTGATTTCGAAATTAAATAAGACAAATAACTTTTAATAAATAAAATATAAAATTAGAATCAAAATCAAAATCAAAATCAACACAATTTTTTAATAAAAAAAATTATAAAACCTTTTTTCAGAATTAAAAAAAGAATAACAAAAAAAAAACTAATCCCTTGGACGATCATCCGTCCAAGGGTGTCATCGTCCAAGGGATGTTCACTCGTCCAAGGGAACATCCATTGGACGATGAAATAAATGGGGAATTTCCTCTTGTTTTTTTTTTTGTCAATAATTTTGTCAAAGTCAAATTTAATAATGAGAGGGATAATTTAATAAATTTATAATAAAATAAAGAGAGGGGAATGTATCAGTACGTCGGGGTGGGATGATCAATTTTCCAGCCTTAATTTATCTCTCTAAGCATGTGCTCATCGCTCATTGTCAATTTACGTGTGGAAGACTCTTTGCCCGGGAAGTCACCTTCACGTGATTTTGTCTTGGCCCGAGCTCAACTTGGCAAGTGGGCCATTAAAACAAAACAAATGCTTGTTTCTTTTTGCGTGTGGCCGATTCCAAAGCTTGGGCAGTGAGGCATGTTTCTTGAGCCACGTGGACCTTTTCGATGGGACATGGCAAAATTTGGATTTGGCCGCCTTTGCTTGCCTTTGAGCGTTTGGCATCATTTTCTATCGATGTGGGATGTTGGAAGACTCTTTTGGGCTTTTATATTGCTCTAGGCTCGGGCTTGTTTAATGGACGACTTCGTGTGTTGCATTTTTGAGAATATAATTGGTTGATGGTGTATTTTGAGTATTTGTATCTGATTATCGATTTTTTTTTTTGTTTGTATATTTTCATATTTTAAGTTAATAAATTAGTATATTACACAACCATAAGATAATCAACTCATCTTTAGAAGATATTAGTAGGATTCATAACCCTAAATATTTTCATATCATTAATTTATCTTGAAACTTTCTTAGTTTTATTTAATTGTTTATTTTAGGTAAAAAACATCATCCAATCAAAAATCAATTTACATACTTGTAGGAATTTAACTTCATATATTAATAACAACAGTATCCATATCTATTATGTTAAGAGAAGGGGAACGCCCTTCTCTACCTTGGACTCCGACGATGATTCCCATTCTTTAGAGAAGGGGAACGCCATTCTCATCTCATTTTCTTTTCTTTTTTTTTTTTTTAAAAAATCAAAAAATATATATGTTTTTTTTTTATATATATATTTATATATATATATATATATGTATATATCAATAAATAAAAAAAAAAATTGGATATATATGATTTATTTGAAAATGAAATTTTGGTGAAAGAAAAAAGGGTAAATAAAAAATTATAAGGGAGGAAAAAAGTAAAATGTGACTAGGAGGGGAAGATAAGCTCTCATTTCATTTTGTCTCTCTCCTTGGCCGAAAAGACAAGTGACCATTTTGACTTCTCTAATTAATTGGCCGACAGAAAGCAAACGCATGTGGCCATTAAATTTTCTAATTTAAAAAGCCAATTCTCTGACTTCTTTAATTATAGGCTCTGATTTGCAAATTAAAAAGAAGAAATAGCTTTTACTTTTCTTTTAGACAGAAAAAAAGCCTCTATTTCTATCCGTTTCGGCCGAAAATGGCCCATTGCTTTTGAAGGATAGGCCGAATGGCCTCTGCCTCTGTCCTTAGAAGATAAGGCCGAATTGGCCTCTGCATTTTGCCAAATTGACCGCTCCTTGCTTCTTTTTTGATTTTTGGCCGAAGCAACAATTTGTTTTTTCTTTTGAAACAAAAGCAAATGGCCCAATGAAAATTAAAAGCAATTAGTCGATTGTTTCCCTCTCTCTTGGGCACAAAATTTGTTCCATTTTGTTCTTATTAACATGTAAGAGAGTCAAATAAAGGTGATAAAGATACTCACCGTAAGCTTTGAAGCTTCAACATCTATAAAAATTTTAAACTCAACCTTTTGTTTAGAAGATGCTGATGTTTATTTTATGAATTCAGTTTCCTAAGTTGATGTTTTTCCCTCCCCAGAAAAATTAAACAAAACTCTATTTATAACCTTCATCTTTAAAAAGTCTTGAATTTTAATATAAAAAAGTTCACTTAATTTTAAAACATTATAATTTTTTTAACACTTAATTTCACAAAAACCCAAGGATATATTGACTGATCTCATTCATATTCTCATACTTTGTGATCCGACTTGTTTTTGGACACAAAATTGCCCATCCCTTCTAAAGGAGGATTATAGGCTGAATTTGAATTGTGATAATGTTGAATGAATGAATCCAGATTCCAGATACAAATAGCTTAACTAATAGCATTTCGAGCTAACAATTTCTGAATTGAAGTAATGATGCAAGTAACATTTAACATGAAGCCTGAATCCTGCAGCAATCCTCATGCAGACACAATGTCATATAACAATTTTGATCATCCGAAATAACATAACATCTAAGCTTGCTTTTTATTAACAAACAAATTACAATAACACTTGTTAAATCTCAAGTAGAGCAAAATAACATTATGAGAAATCTTATAAGTTGATCCTTAGCAAGTACACCAAACAACTCAATGAATGACAACATGGAAGGTGTGGGTTGGATATAAACAATGTAATCAAAGAAGTAAAGTTATTCATTGGAGCATGTAACCCATCTACAATTTCCTTACAGGAATTTGTCAGGAGAATTTCGGCATTTCACAGTTACCATTCAAATTATGATCCAAGTTTTTGAAAGTGGCGAACAACTGCTAGTGACTTGTGATACTAATATTTTTGAGCTTGTTTCTACAGAATCTGCAAGCTGACTGGAAAAAAAAAACATCAACAAAAAATGTTATTTCATAATTTTTTTTTCCTATTGAATTTGGACTAACAAACCAGAGAACTTACCTGGTTATCCAAAAATGAGATCAGGAAATTGAATGGTTGCTGTCAAAAACCGAACCACACTTGACAAATGACTCAAAGAAAACTGTAAAGCAGGTAACAACACTCTCAACGAATCACACTGCTGCTTCAATTTTCATGATTCATATACAACCCATCACTCCTATGTCTTATCATTCATTAGGGTTTTCGCTGCACTTGCTAAGAAAATGCTATTTTATTTTACAACAGATTCAACCATAAAAATTTCAACATCGTGAGGAGGCGGCAGCTAAGAGCAAAATATATATATATATATATATTTGCTTTCTATGTCACCGGGATGTGGAAGTTGAGAGATATATAACAATTCCTTTATGAGAAAACCACTTTCATTCCTCCAAAAATTGACAAAGAAAAATACATCGAAGGGAGAATGCAAACCTTTAAGTCTTTAATGAACCTATGAAAATGCAGACGCACACCATGAAGAAGTTCAAGAACAAACTCATTGCTTTGACAAGGAATCTTAGTCTCCTCAGAGATATGTGACCCAAGCTTAGGCTCTGATACTCCCAAACTGAATTTTGCTTTCTTTCCTTATTTAACTTTTGGAAGATTAAGCTCTAAGAAGTTCCTCAACTCATCAGTCATAAGCCCTGCAAACCAAAAACATTATATGACATACTAGGCCAAGGTGGAATGGTGGAACAACCAAGTTCAACCAATCTGAGCAAAACATTGAGCTAATTTAGCCATGAGATATGGAAATTGCTGAAACAAAATCAAAAAAGTGAACTGTCTGTTGTTGACTAAATTATACAAATGAAGAGAAATTAAGAAAACAACATACAAAGGGCAGTAACGAAAAACAGAAGTGCATGCATATAAAAAAAAATTGTGGCAGATAAAATCCCCGCAGGGCGAGTTCGTCCTAGAATGAGAGGAAGTGCGAAAAGAAGAAGGGCGATGGGCGAAGAGCGGCAAAAAGACTTAGGACGATCGAGCCAATTGCCAGAATGAAAACGTGCGATGCAGTTATCTTCATCCCAAAGCAGTTAAGCGGTTGTTCCTTCACGATCAGACAGTTAAGGCACACGACCCAACAGTTACAAGCACTACTCAGAACTGCAAAAAGATGGTGGAACTGCTCAAATCGGTTATCAAGTGGCAATATAAAAGCTCGCCTACCCCAAGAGAGAGAGAACAAAAAATGAAGACTCAATCGAGTATATTTTATCTTTTTATTCTTAGCTTGTAACCTAGGACTGTAACTTGTGTGCTTGTGCCCCTTGGAGGCTTATTCACTTAATTCAATACACCCCTTGCTGGGACTTTGTCTCAGGAGGTTTGAACCTTACACGATCTTTTCCCTGCACGCGTAAGACCTGCGCAAACAGTTTTTGGCGACCACAGTGGGAGAATTGGTGTAACAAAGTAGAGATGCCTCCGAAAAGAAACACTCAGACAGGCTCAACCGCGGAGGAAAGTGGACTGGAGCAAACCAACCAGCCCAACGTTCCAGCCATAGTGGGTCAGTTCGAGGGTCTAGCAGATGTCAGCCGGTACGAACCAATTAGGGAGCTCAGCCCTAATGCGATGCGCACATTGGTTGGCGAATTCACACAGGATGTCGTCGAACAGGTCAGGCTCCAAAAAACGCATGTTGTAGACAAATTCGTATCGACTAGTAACTTGCACTATGAAAATATGGCCAAATACCTAAGCTCAATGAATGAATTGGTGGCCAAATGTATAAACGGCGGAACAGCGCTACCGTCAACCACGCTTCTCCCTGCAGTAGACAGTCAGGAAGCTGGTCCTAGTGGTGTTCCCCTGCAAGGAACCAATACCCCTATGGTTCCTAGAGGAGGGATGAGCCCTGAAGGGCACGACCCACCATTAGGGCCAAACATTCACCAAGGGCCAAATATGGCTCAACACGAAATCGTGGTGCCTCAGGGTGTCCAAACTTCCCAGGGACAGAATCATGATTATGTCCCACTCCTGAGAGGGCCGCAACCGCCCCCTATAGCCGTGCCATTCAATGGCAATGATATGCTACGGGAGCAAATGATCGAAATTCTGCAAAACCAATTCGGTCTAGGCATACGACCAATTCGGCCTATATATCGGAAGCCTTACCCTGATTAGGTCGATGTGGTTTATCCTTGGCCGAGAAATTACAAGATACCAGACTTTACCCTCTTTACGGGGTCTGGAGAAGTTTCCACTATGGAGCACATAGGACGCTTCACCCTTCAGTGTGGGGAAGTCAATGATTTCCATAGACTAAGGTTGTTTCATGGTTCGTTATCAGGGGTGGCTTTCTCCTAGTATGTCAGCTTACCAGCCAATTCAGTAGAAAGTTGGCAGCAAATGGAGCAACTGTTCCATGCGCAGTTTTATAAGGCCGAATCTGATGTGGCCTTGGCTGATTTGGAAAATTTGAGACAATTGCCAGGGGAATGGGCCGAAACGTTTCTACAACGATTTAAGGTAGCCCGAGGCCGATGTTACGTGCCTTTGCCCAAAAAGGAGTTCGTAAGAATCGCTCAAGGATGCCTAAATCTCGACCTGAAGAAGAAATTCCAGGATCGTGAGTTTTAGGACCTTCCCCAACTCACTACCAGTGTGGTGCGCTATGAGCGATTATTACGAGAAGAGGAGCAGATGAAAAATTCGAGCAAAGGGACGTATTACAGAAACATTGACTATGAGATGGGCGAAGTGAACGCCGACTCGGCCGATCTATGTTTGGCCGAATTGGTGAAAGGGAAGCCCTACGTCTGTAAAACGTGGGCAGAACCCCAAACCAATGAGACGAGCGATAAAAAGAGCAGGAAATTCTCCTTCGACATTACTAAAGTCGAAGCTATATTTGACCAATTGTACAAAGACAAGCAAATCAGCTTGAGCGACAGACATACGTTGCCAACAGCCGAGCAAATCGGCAGTAAACAATATTGCAAATGGCATAATGCATGGTCTCACACAACTAACAATTGCCTTGTTTTTCGCAATATTTTGCAGGATGCCATAGAATCCGGACGAATCACGTTCGAAAAGAAGATGGCAGTAGACAGCAATCCTTTCCCGAAATCGACGGAGTTAAATATGATTAATCCAGACCTTACAAAGATAAACCGGCCGAGGGTAAAGGTAGTGCTGGACGAAAGACAACACTGCCACCACCCGAGCATGCTGGAGAGGATCAAGGAACCTGCAGAACGAAAGGATAAGAAAGACATTTGTGTGAGGTGCAAGAACAACATTGAATGGATGAAGGAGCTAGAAGACACATGTGAGAGGCCCGTGAAGAGAGAATCATCCTGGCAGCCATGAACCTTTGCGCCGAGGTTCTACGGAGAAAATTCGAACTTCGTCCAGAACGTGAGGACATTTCGGCCAAAGATCCATCGG
>SKCR01014947.1:0-10367 GCA_019454045.1 Zanthoxylum bungeanum | reverse complement strand
GATTATTCGACAAACGGATTTACTGCCAAATATCTAGAGGTCTCTTGGGTCGCTTCCCGAAGATTCACGATGACGTATGATTCAAACTCGATTAATCTTGGATTAATTACGGAGAGACTTTATCTTGGATAAAGTACTGTATAAAGAGAAGATTAACGAATTAATTTAAAATTAATCGTTAAAAATTATACATTCGATATATAAACAGAATTCGATTTCGACGCGAAATTAAAATTAGATTTAATTGGGCAAACGAATTAATTTAGAATTAATTCGTAGCGACGTAAATAATAAATTCGCTAGGCGCAATTATTATTTATTTAAATTCGATTTAATAACGTCGCGACGTAAGCTCGATATTCGGAAATATCGAACCCGAACGCGTGAGTGCACGTGGGCCCACTTTCATTTGGAAATGTGTGGGGCCCACAAGACACTTGTCATTATTTGTATTTTTAATCAAGATACAATGCATGAAGATAGTGTACAAAGCACTCAAAGATAATGCATGGAAATTGAGTGTTAGACACTCTAAGTGCTTGCATGGTTTGTGTTATATTTATATTATTATTTAATATAATTATAACATAAATATAATTGATTTTGAGACAAAAAAAATCAATCTTCTTCTCCCTCTCTCATTACCGCAAAGTCACAGTTTTGGCTCTCCAATTTCAGGTTTTGTAGCAAAAGGCTTGAAGAATTGGTTTGTTTTGGAACATAAAAAAAACACATCTTTGGCTAGCACCAACAAGGGATCATACAAGGTGATATGGAAACTCATCTTAGAGCTTGGAAGGATCAAACAAAGCTTGGAGCTTCTCCTTACTGCTGGCGAAATCTTCACTGCACAAAGGAGCATTTTTGCTTCATCCTTTGCATCCCAATTTGGCTTTTGTGAGTATTGTTTCCGCCATTACTTCAATCTTGTTCATTCTTATATATATTTTGCTTGATTTTGATTCTTGGGACATGGTTATTAGATTCCAACAGTATATCCGATTATAGAGACTAGTTACCAGACATCCGACATGTGCTCGGACGGGGCAGACATTTATCCAGCCCAGCCCTAGCACGTGACTATCCGATACTGGGCTGATATACACAATACTACGGTATACTACGCTTAATACAGATCTATATATCCTGTAAGAATATTTCTGGAGAATTGGGTAGGCATGGCGCTTTATTAGAGGGAAACCTTGTCTTGTAAATCGGTTATAAACGTAGTACGCGATACTTACGTGTTCGGATAGTCCGACGATCGTATTTACTGCCAACATATCCGGAGATCTCATGGGTCGGTCCTGAAGATTCACCGACGACGTATGACTCGCACTTTAATTAATCTGGGATTAATTGGAAGAGAGAGAAAATTAATCTGGGATTAATTCGAATGAGAGAGAAAATTAATCTGGATTAATTCGATGAGAGAGAAAATTAATCTGGATTAATTGCAGAGATATTTTATCTGGGATAAAATATTAATTAAAGAGATAGAACTGTTAATTTGGAATTATCGATATAAAATAATATATTCGATATATTATAAGAAATTGGATTTCGACCGGACGGAATTAATAGATATTAATTCGGGCGAACGAATTATTTAGAATTAATTCGTTAGCGACGTGAATAGTGATTTCGCTAGGCGTAATCATTTAATTACGATGCGACGGAAAATTCGTTAATTTGGAATTAACGAATCCGGGCCCGAGATTATTTGCGAGCGCATTCACATTCGAATTCGAGTGCGGCACGCAAGTCAAATCGTGTCAAATCGCAAGTCATATCAAGCGTCAAATCAAATGTCACTTTGAGTGATGTGACATGTTGTCACTTGATTTGAGTGATTGATGTAAAAGTTGAAAAAGCAACTTTTGCTTTTACTTTTTTGACTTTTGGTAAATGGTTTGTTAAAAGAAATGTAAATGGTTTTTTAATTAATTTCAGAAAATATAAAAAAACCTAATTACATTTCTTTTTCTCTCTCTCTCCACTTTCTCTTTTACGCATCTCTTCCTCTCCCTCTCTTTTCTCTCCTTCTCACATACGGCTTTGAGCCATTTCTTTCTTCTGTTTTTGCCGATGAAAACGAGAAGCAGTGAGATGAAGGTGACGATTTTTGTTGCAAAATTAAGTGCTAGCACACACTCTAGGAGGCATAACAAGGTGATAGGGAAGTGTCTTCATGAGCATGGAAAGCTTGAAGCTTAAAGCTTCAATGGAGTCTTCAATGGCCGAACATTGAGGAGGCAAACCAGTCCCCAACCGAGCAGTCCACTGCATGAGGAAGCTATTGCCGAGCTTATGGAGGGAGCTTGAAGGCTTGTATTCTTCATTTCATCAAAACCCATCAATGTGAGTATGAATTCCGCCTTACTCCTTTGTGATTATCTATTCGTTTTTTGCATGTTTGTGATCCTTGGGACTTGATTGAATTCCAACATGGTATCAGAGCCAGGTTGCATAAAAACGATTTAGGGTTCTTGAGCAAAATTTGGGGCTTTTTGATTTAAGCATGATTTTGACAAATTGTTTGTTTAAGAATGCTTATATATGATTTAATTAGAGTTATATGTAATCAATTTGAAGAAAAATTGATTGGATTGATTTTCCCCAATTTGCTTATTGTTGGCCAAAACTTTATATTTGGGTAAACTCAATTTGAGCATCAAATGATTAAATTGTTTAGTATAGTATGCTTGAATGAGGTTGAATTGATGTTGTGGGCATAATCAATTTCATGAAATTTGGTTGGATCCATTTTTCCCAAAATTTTGGGCATGACAAATTTGGGTAAACTTGATTTTGAGCATGTTTAATGAAATTGGATGATTTAGAATGCTTAAATGTTGTTTAATTGATGATTGATTAGATCAATTTGATGAAAAGTGTTGGAACAATTTTTCCCCAATTTGCTTGTGATGGCCGAATTTGGCAAGTGCCCTAATGTCTTGTTTTTTTTTGATTTTTTGTTCATTGGATGACTTAGAAATCATTTGGGGATGTTGAATTTATGTTTGATTGGGTTCAATTGGATTGAATTGATTTGGGCATATTTTTCCCCTTTGGCCGAGACACTTAAAGCATGAAATTGGGTTTGATTTTGATCAAATTATGTTGGACATGATTAATTGGACATATTTGATGTTTTGGGAACTTTGATTTGGGTAATTAATAATGCTATGCACTTTGTTTAATTGAATTGTAAAATTGGATTTTGTAATTTAATTAAAATGGGCCTTAAAATTGGATTTGGGCTTTTTAAGTTGTTATTGGGTTTATTGGACTTTGTTGTACAAAGTTGGTTTAGGCCAAAATTGGTTGGATCCAATTAGGCCCAAAACCGCTTCTAAAAGGCCCAAATGCGACTAATAAACCTTTAACGTTTATTGGGCCTAATGGGCCTAAATTAATTTATGGGCTTATGGGGTAACTCCCGGATTGGACTTTGGTTGCGGGTTTGACCCGAGTTGACCAAAAGTCCACGCCTCAAGAAATTAATTAAAAGCCCATTGGACTTTAATTAAATTAATATTGGATATTAATCGGGCTTTGAGACCCGTAACGATTAAATTGGGAATTTAAGTCATAAAGGTTTATATTTATAAAGTGTAATATTTAATTTGGAATTAAATAATGAATTAGAATAAATGCGTATTAAATTGGATTTAATTATGTAATTTAATTTATTCGTAGAGAAATCGTACTTTAAGTACTTATTCGCAAAAACGAGTTTGACTCGAAACAAAATCAAATCTTTGTTTGAACATGGATGATCATTAATTATCAAGATTAATTAATTTGATTGATTGATTGATAACGTGCTTGTATGAATACATGGTTGTGATGTTCGAATAATGTATATCGGATGGATATTAGCCGGGGGTGGGGCAATTTTGGAAATTGTAATAATTTGATTTATTAATTGGACTGCGTGTCCAGCTTATCTCATATTCTTTGTATTTCTTCTCACCTATTCCCCTCTATGTATATGAGGTTTCTTTAGAAGTGTAGTATAACGGGTAGAAGAACTTATTGTGCTAGCGGGAGGGAGAGAGAAAGTGAGAGATTTGATCTAGGATCAATGTAAAGTATCCATCCGCATATCATTATTATTTATCATATGCGCTTTATTATGTGTTTAGAATGCATGTTTAAGGGTGTATGATGATGAGACCTTAACAAAGACAATAAATTGGTAGCCATTGCACGCGAAAACCCTCATAAAATATCAAGTGTTTTTCCTTCCATTGAGTGATTCTTACTCAAGATCCGAGATTGGCAGGGGTTGTTAGCCAAAGTCAAGCCCTTGTCCGTCAAATATGTGTTTGAATCAGGAGGCTTTGTTCCATATCAGTGTCGTGTCCAAGTTGTGGTTTGTTGGCCAAAGTCAAGACCACTTCTTGTCCATTGACATTGATTACGAAGCTTCCATGTCAATGGGTCCGCGCTTGACTGGGATCACTAGGTTTGTTGTGCCAAAGCCAAGGCCTAGTTGATTCAGAGGAATAAGGTTAGGGTATACATTAGATGTATAAGCATATATAAGATATATGTTTGGGACTTGGATGTCCACCTACTGGATCTAGGAGTTGGATGAGATCCAATTGATCTTCGAGATCTACCTAGTTAATTATCATACAATTTGTTGGCCAAAGTCAAGATTGTGTGATATTTAACGGGATCCTAGCCCACTAGGAAACACGGTTTCCCGAGTACTCGACAGAGGGTTAGAGGCTTGACGAAAAATAGTGGGAGGCAAGAATTGAATTTGCAATACTCGTTCAATTACTCGCCATACGCGCTCATTTAAATTATTTCGTCATTAGATTAATGTTAGTTGGACTAATATTTAAATTGTTGTTTTAATAAACAGTGGACTGTATTATTATACTTGATTATATATAATTGGATTATATTAATCATTATATTTGAATTAATTAATTTCAGTTTACAGTTGATTTTATAATTGGATTATAGTAATCAATGTAATTGAGGTTAATTAATTTGGATTATATTTGATTATATAGTTGGACTATTATAATCATTATAATATATATAGTACCACTAATCGTTGATTAAATAGTTGGACTATTGTAATCAAGATAAAATTGAAAAGTTGGATATTTAAAATATAATCTGGGATTAAAATATTTTAAATCATTTAATTTTCAAATTGGGAATAAATAATAGGTTACTTATTTGATAAAATAACTTATTATACCTCACGCCCAAAATTAAGCGAAATAATAGAGCATAAAATCTTTGGAAGATTTATGTGATGATGACTTTAATGCTTAATTTAATATACTTGTCATAAATCTAATTTTAGATTTAAGAAGTATTAAAATTGCAATTTATAATTCTTGGAGAATTAATTGACTATTCTAGAGGAGATAAAGTCAAAGTTTGCAATTGGGCATGTAGCACGAGGTGCACATCGTTTCGATATTCCGAACCCAAGGCTTGGCCAAGGTTTCTGAAATATTGAAAAGATAATTGAAATATCCCAAAGTGACTACCATTTGGATATGACAGACACGAAGGAATTAAAAGAAGGGCAAGGCTCTTACTTTAAAATGTTAGTCTAGTTATGTTCACAGCTAGTATTGAAATTAGATTTTAAATACTTAGTGTGGTACATAAAATATATGTACTGATGTTCAGAATCTGCTTTGAGCAGGATACTGACTTCAAGCTGAGATTGCTCTGCGAATCGGAAACGGGACGAAAGTCGCGTGTGTTTCGACCGTAGATACCTAAGTTTAGGAACTACCCTTCGGGTGTGTACTTAAATTAGGAACTGTTATAATGTAACTAGTTTGACTAGAGACATTATCTCTATATCAGTGTTTAATCCGTTGCGGATAAAACCTTTATATTATAGAACACTAAGTGTTTTATTATATAAAGATGATACTGAGATAAATACATTAGATGTAAATAACAGAATTTATATTTTGAATATAAATAAAATCTCAAACATATAAAATGACAAATTAATAGCTCAAATTGATTTGATCAATAGAGACTTATTTGTGGCATTGTTGTCTAGGACACAATTTAACGAGACTCGTATATCCACACTTTTGAAGAGTGGGTACTAGGACTGATTTGACTATCCAAATAAGGTATGCGAATATAGTTTATTAGGTAAAGTACCTAAAATACTATTTACTTGGTAATAGTAAAAGGGCCACCGATCTGTTAGCCCTATTCATGGTGAAGTTTGTGGGCCCATATCTAGCTAGGCTAGATGTGAACATGAATATTTCGTCACCTTAACGGATGTGGCATCACGTTATGGTTATGTGTTTCTTTTGATGAACACAAATCAGAAACCTTTAGAGTTTCGACACGAAATAGACAAACAGATCGGCTATAGTATTTACCATCACGGTAAGACCGTAATGGAAAATACTTAAGCAATAAGTTTCTTATATACTTGAAAGAGTATAGTATTCTTTCAAATGAGGACTCCTCCCGGAACACTTCAAAGTGACGGTGTGTGTCCGAACGGATTAACCGAATCATGTTAGACATGATAAGGCTAATCATGAGTCGCTCTGAGCAACCATTTCCTTCAACGGATAGTTTTAACAGTGCAATAACTTATTTAGAATAAGGTTCCATATAATCTGTTTGACAGATGTCATATAGGATATGAACGGGAAGAAATCGGGTTTCTCATTCCTGACAATTTGGGTATGCCAGGCATAACGTTTGGATGATACCAAACTAAGGACCCAAATTGGATAAGTGCCAATATTGGTTATCCTAAAGGAAACCATAAGTATAGTACTGTAAATCTCACATGAGAACAATGTGATTGTTGCTCACCATGCGGTTTTTCCTGAGAGGAATACCGATATGCAGTGGTCAGTGGGAGGATAGTGATACTCGATGAAAATCGAAGTAAAACTGTTCAAGGCACAAAGTCCTTAATGGAACACAAATAGTTCATCTATGATGAATCTATACCATTAATCTTCGATACACAAGAAACTCGTAGAACGGATAGAGTCAGAAAACGACCTAGGGTATGGGTTCTGATCTAACCTCATAAAGATGTCAATCTTATGAAGGTATATCCGCCGACTATGTTTTGAGGAAATGATACGAGGTATCGACTCCCTATTATGGCAAAGTGCCATGAATCCGAAATGGATTCCATGTATAACAACTATTTTGGATACTAGTTGTTGTGTACCACAAGGCATTGTGCCTATTGGTACATTAAACGTCTTCAAGGAAGACATACATGAAGGCAACATACCAACGTACAAAGCTGGGCTTTTGATGGAAAGGTATCGTTATCAACATTGTGTTAATAACGGTTCAACGTTTACCTGTTGCCATGGTAAATCCATTTTGAAGATGCTTGTTGATAACTGCATATTTCATTTATGAAATGTGTCAGTTGCAGATTAAATCGCTTTCCTGAAAAGGAAACCTTTTGGAGGATGCTTACAACATCCTGACGATTTTGTATAACCGACAAATAAGCTTTGCGGGTTATTCGATCCATGTTTGGATTGAAGCAAGCATAAGGTTCTTGGAACTGACGTTTTGAAATAATCATAATAGTTTATGATTTGACTCAAAACGAAATAATTCTTTGTATATAAGGAGGTTAGAGGGGAGAGAGCACTAATAATGAAATTCCCATAAAACAATCGATGAAAAGCTTGGCTTTCATAAGAAATTCTCCGTGGAATTCTGGGGAGTAACAACCTTTATTCAAGGAATAAAGATCTACAGGGATAGATTTGGAGTTGTTAACACTCTCTGGAAATTGTACATTAAAATGTACTGTATGGTGTCTCATACGCTTTGAGCATATGGAGTCACAATCGGGACAATCCATTTGATAGTCATTGGATTGAAATTAAGGACATCTATTAGTATCTTAGAGAACTAAAGATGTTGTCTTAAACTATGGAGATGGATAACTTGAAGTGACTAGGATCACTGCTGCAAGTTTCCAAACCGGTAAATACTGCGGTACTATAAAGTTTGAATAAACGGGACAGTAAGCTGGAAATATTCCGAGCAAGATAACTGTTGCCGTAAATTAACAACAAATGCGGATTATTGCTGCAGCTGAGGCAGCAATAGAAGCCATTTGGATCGATTATAAATCTAATTAGATTAGATATAGTTCTGTTAGCAGCTGAGCTAGGCGTCAGCATAGGCTAAAGAATTAATGGTCTCATCGACGATCCAGATATATACTTCTATATTCATCTGATTCGTTCGGATCATACATCGTGGCGATGTGATGATCGTATAAATCGCGTAGAAGATAATTACGCAAATCCGCTGACGAAAACCTTTCCTCAGTAATTTGAGCGAACCGTACATAGTTCGGGTGTTATACACTCGAGTGACTGGCTATGTGCCAAGTGGGAGATTGTTGGATAATATGACCCATAGCGTCACTATTTGTACAGATCACGGTGTTGTTGTATAAATTAACTATGTGACAAGGAAATTGCACTCTCTTCATTTGTGATTAGATCACCATATATGTATAATGAAGAGAGGTCCATATGATTAGTTCCTGGATTGAGATGATATGAGACAGTATCCAGTCCACGAAGGATTAATCATTAATATCCCTAGCCGGAGTATTATCGAGACAGGACATCGATTATGCGGAATAGGCTAGTATTGCACTTGTGCGCGTTGTGAGGGCACAACGGCATAGTTCTCATATATTAAGTATTGGATACTTATGCAAGTGCGATAGGAGGTTGTGTTTCACCGATGGTACGGGAAACAGCTTCGATGGATAGACCCTCGGAATCCCATTGGTATTATGACTATGTGTCTATGGGAGGCCGAAATCAAGGTAGGTGTGTATAGTCTTAACCTGAGACTTGCATCGCTAATACTTACGATAATCGGTAGACTTTGGTCTTGGTGGTTAAGGGCTTTAAAGGTTCTCGTACACCGCTTCTGGGTTATCAGAGAGTCGTAGTGTATTGGGGGTGATGTCGAGACGGAAGTAACTTCAGTTATAGTGGAGATGATGTCACACAGGATACGGTATTAGTGCTCTTAATGCTGGCCGGCCATCGAGATATTATGACAAGGTCATGTATCCGATTATAGAGACTAGTTACCAGACATCCGACATGTGCTTCGGACGGGGCAGACATTATCCAGCCCCAGCCCTAGCACGTGACTATCGATACTGGGCTGATATACACAATACTAGGGTATACTACGCTTGATACAGATCTATATATTCCTGTAAGAAAAATATTTCTGGAGAATTGGGTAGGCATGGCGCTTTGCTAGAGGGCCAACCTTGTCTTGTAAATCGGTATAAACGTAGTACGCGATACTTACGTGTTCGGATAGTCCGACGACCGTATTTACTGCCCACATATCCGGAGATCTCATGGGTCGGTCCTGAAGATTCACCGATGAGTATGACTCGCACTTTAATAATATGGGATTAACTGGAAGAGAGAGAAAATTAATCTGGGATTAATTCGATGAGAGGAAAATTAATCTGGGATTAATTCGATGAGAGAGAAAATTAATCTGGGATTAATTCGATGAGAGAGAGAAAATTAATTGGGATAATTGCAGAGATATTTTATCTGGGATAAAATATTAATTAAAGAGAGAGAACGATTAATTTGGAATTAATCGATTAAATAATATATTCGATATATATAAGAAATTGGATTTCGACGCGGAATTAAAATTAGATTTTAATTCGGGCGAACGAATAAATTTAGAATTAATTCGTTAGCGACGTGAATAGTGATTTCGCTAGGCGTAATCATTTAATTACGACGCGACGGAAAATTCGTTTGATTTGGAATAACGAACCCGAGCACGAGATTATTTGCGAGCGCATTCACATTTCGAATTCGAGTACGCACGCAAGTCAAATCGTGCGTCAAATCGCAAGTCACATCAAGCGTCAAATCAATGTCACTTTGAGTGATGGACATGTTGTCACTTGATTTGAGTGATTGATGTAAAAGTTGAAAAAGCAACTTTTGCTTTTACTTTTTTGACTTTTGGTAAATGGTTGTTAAAAGAAATGTAAATGGGTTTTTTAATTAATTTCAGAATAGAAAAACCTAATTACATTTCTTTTTCTCTCTCTCTCTCCACTTCTCTTTTACGCATCTTTCCTCTCCCTCTCTTTTCTCTCCTTCTCACATACGGCTTTGAGCCATTCTTTTCTTCTGTTTTTGCCGATTATTAAAAACGAAGAAGCAGTGAGATGAAGGTGACAATTTTTGTTGCCAAATCAAGTGCTAGCACACACTCTATGAGGCATACCCAAGGTATAGGGAAATGTCTTCATTAGCATGGAAAAGCTTGAAGCTTGA
>SKCR01014946.1:0-10404 GCA_019454045.1 Zanthoxylum bungeanum | reverse complement strand
AGGAGGTTGTGTTTAGTGATGGTACGGAAACTGTTTTGCTCTGGATAGACCCCTCGGAATCCCATTGTTAGTATGATATGTGTCTATGGAATCCGAATTAGGGTAGGTGTTTGGTCTTAACCTGAGACTTGCATCGCTAGTACTTGTGACAATCAATATGCTTTGGTTTTGGTCGTCCGGGACTTTAACTGGTCTGTGTACGCCTCTTCTGGGTTTATTGAGAATCGTAGTGTATTGGGTGTGATTTCAAGACAAAAGTATCACTTCAGTCATATGGAGATGATGATCACGTAGGGATACAGAACTGGTACTCTAATGTGTTGCACAACCATCGGGATAATATGTCAAGGTCATGATTATCCGATTAAAAAGACTAGTTGCTTGTAATCCGATATATGCTTCGTACGGGGAAGACACTATTCTAACCCTAGGCTTTGTATGTGACATCCGATACTGGATTGTAATATGCAATACTAAGTATATTACACCTGACAAAGATTATATATTCCTTTAAGAATATTTCTAGAGAATTGGGTAGGCACGGCGCTTTGCTATAAGCCAACCATGTCTCGTAAATCAGTAAAAATGTGGTATAAGGTACGCACATGTTCAGACAGTCCGATGACCGGATTTTCTGCCAACATATCCAGGGATCTCATGGTCACTTCCCGAAGATTCACTGATGACATATGATTCGAACATAATTAATATAGGATTAATTGCGGAAAGATTTTATCTGGGATAAAATTCTGTTTAGAAGATAGAGAACGATTAATTTGGAATTAATCGATTAAAAATATATATTCAATATATTAAATCTAAATTAATTCGTTCGCCCGAATTAAAATGATTTTGAATTAAAGTGGGGCCCACAAGTCACATCATGAGTCACATCAAATGTCATTTAAGTGATGGAAGTCTTGTCACATTTTTGGTGATTGACATCTTGTCATTTTATGATTGATGGGAGTAGTTGGAGGCATTAATGACATTTTTCCCTCCAAACTTGTTTTTCTTTTTGGAAAAACATATACCAAAGTTTGTCTTGACTTTTGGATAAGTTGTATTTGGTTTTTGAAACAAAAAACACAAACTCTCCCAAAATCTCTCTCATTGGCCGAATCCTTCAAAGGCAAAAGGGAAAAATTTTGTTGCAATTTTTTTTTCCAAAGCTAGCAGTTGAAGAATCTTTCTAAGGTGATAAGGGAAACCATTCCCAAGAACTTGGAATCCATCTCAAAGCTTGGAGCTTGGACATCATCAATCAAAGAGAAGATCTTGGAGCACTTCTCAAATGAAAGTTTTGTTTTCAACGCATCCTATATCCGTTCAAAGTGAGTATTTTTCCGCAACTTTACTTTGAGTATTCACATGTTTCATGCTTAATATGATCTTGGGATGACCTTAGAAACCCAAACATTGGTATCAGAGCCTATTTTAGCCTGAAATTTTATTAGGCTTATATACTAAAATTTGGGTAAATTTGATTTAAGCATGATTTGATCAAATTGTTTGTTTGAGTATGCTTGTATATTTATAAGTTAGAGTAATATATGATCAATTTGATGAAAAATTAATTGGATTAATTTTCCCCAATTTTGTTGGCTTGGCCGAAACTAGTGTGGAACCCGAGGTCATGGTGATTTTTGGTTTTTTTAAACCATTGGATGTGTTTAAATGCATGATAAATATTAATTTGTGATTTAATTGGATTGAAATCAGAATCGAATTTAAAAATCCCTAATTTCGTGACCATAGAAGCATGAAAATTACTTGATTTTGTTTCAATAATGTTGGACATGAATTGAAAATATTAAAGAATGATTAATTGATTAAATTAGTATTTTGGAAATGTTGATTTAAATAATTATTATGGCTAAAACACTTTAATTAATTAAATTATGAAATTTGGAATATTAGAATTTAATTAATTGGGCTTAATTTGGAATTGGGCTAAAGATGTTGTATTTGGGCCTAATGGGCTTGGTTGGGCCAAGTTGGTCTAGGACAATTGGATTGGATCCAAATTGGGCCTAAACCATTCCATTAAGTCCAAATATAATGTATGGGCCTTTAAATATTTAACTGGGCCTAATGGGCCAAAATTGATTTCTTGGCAAATAGGGTGATTCCTTTATTGGGCCTTGGTATTTGGGTTTGACCCATATTGACCAAAGCCCATGCCTTAAGAAATTAATTGAAAGCCCATTGGACTTTAATTAAATGAACATTGGATGTTAATTGGGCTTTCAGACCCATTAAGATTAGATTTAGAATTTAAGTCGTAAAGGCCCAATAAAAGTGTAATTATTTAATTTGGAATTAAATAAAGAATTAGTATTGAATACAAATTAAATTATGTTTAAAATTATAGTTCGATATAATTCAAGAATTCGTACTTTGAGTACTTATTCTTAAACGAGTTGGACTCGCGCAAATCAAATCGTTGTTTGAACATTAGATGATCAATTAATTCAAAGATTAATTAATTGGATTAGATTGATTGAATAGCATGCTTTGTATGAATACATGGATGTGTTGAATGAATAATGTATATCAGATGGATATTAGATGGGTGAGAGCAATTTTGGAAATTATTGTAATAAATTTAGAATTTATTAAATTGGACCTGCGTGTCCAACCTTATCTCTCGATTCTTTGTAATTCTCTTCTCACCTAACTCCCCTCAATGTTAATGAGGTTTCTTTATTATATTATGTAATTGGGTAGAAGTTAGAATAGTGCTAGCCGGGGAGAGGAAATGGAGTGATTTGTTCTAGGAATAATTTATGAGCTATCCATCCGCATATCATTATTAATTTATTTACCTCGCCTTATTATGCTTTTAGAATGCATGCTTAAGGGTGTATGATGAGACCTAAACAATGATAATTAATTGGTTGCCAATTATGCGAAAAACCCTCAACAAATATTAAGCGTTTTCCTTCCATTGAATGATTCATTCTCAAGATCCAAGATTGGCACTGGTTTGTTGGCCAAAGTCAAGACCTTTATCCATTGCGAATGTGTTTGAATCATGAAGGCTTTGTTCCATATCGTATGTGTTGTCCAAGTTCTGATTTGTTGGCCAAAGTCAAGATCTATTCTTGTCCATCGACATCGATTACGAAGCTTTCCAAAGTCAATGGGTCCCGCTTAACTGGAATCATTAAGCTTGATGAGCTAAAGCCAAGGCTTAGTTGATTCAGAGGAAAAAGGTTAGGAAAATATATTGGATATATGACCATATATATTGTATATATGTTTCAGACTTGGAGGTCCACCTATCGGATCTAGGAATTGGATGAGATCTAATTGATCTTAGAGATCTACCTAGTTAAATATCATACATCTTGTTGGCCAAAGTCAAGGTTGTGTGTTATTTAACGGGATCCTAGCCCACTAGGAAACTAGGTTTCCTGAGTACTCAACAGAGGGTTAGAGGCTCGCCGAAAAATAGTGGGAGGCCAGTATTGAATTTGCAATTTCGTTCAAATACTTAGCTTTACGCGCTTTCAAATTATTTCGTCAATTATATTTATTAGTTGGACTAATATTTTATTATTTTTCTTGTAACAGTTAGATTGTACCCATACATCGTTAATTTAATAGTTTGACTCTTGTAATTAAGATGACATGAAAGTTGAGCATTAGAGATATTATCATTGGCGACAATGTCTTTAATGGCACGAACTTTCAAGACTGGGATATGAATCTTAGGATTGTCCTGGGATCCTCATAGCAATGACAACTTCATTGCTCAATCTATAATGCTTGCTGCTATGACTCAACAATTCTGTCGTTAGAACAAAGGATTGAATCCCTATGAGACGGTGGCGGAGTTACATGATCTTCATCGATCTAATCTTAGATCGCAGGGATATGAGTTTCAGAAGAAGCTATTTCACGCTCGCATGTCAGAGGGTACATCTGTTGAGCACCATGTGTCGCAGATGATTGCTGACATAGAATAGCTAGGACAGTTGGGCATAGTCTTCGAGGCTGAGACTTCTATAGATTTGATCTTATAGTCTCTCCCCGACAGCAGGAGTGGGTTCATCATGAACTACAATATGATGAACCAAGACCAAACTCTTGGAGAGTTAATGTCAACATTGCGCGAAGCAGAAAAATAGCTCCTGAAAGGCAAAAAACGTGAGGCGCACTTCGCTTCGACATCTCAGACTCTGAGGGCTTGGCCTAAGGCGAATGGAGGTGTAAAGAAGAAGAAGAAGAAAGGCAAGGCCAAATCGTCAAAACCTTCTGGGAAGGGTAAAGACAAATCCCAAGATGTATGTCTGCAATGCCGAAGTGGGGGTCACTGGAAGCGTGACTGCCGCGAGTACAAGGCACACATGAAGGAAATCAAAGCGGGCAAGGCACCGACTTCAGGTATGTTTGTGTTATAGAAATAAACATGTCTACTACTAGTTTTAAAAATTTATTTTTGATTCTGGTTGTGGTACTCATATTACTAATGTGCAGGCATGATGTAGCTAGTAGGAGACTGGCTCGGGATAGATCGATCTACGCGTTGGAAATGGGACACGAGTCACCGTTTTGGCCGTTGGCACTTATGTTTTGGAAATGCCCTCGGGGCATTTACTTAAATACAGACTGTTATTATGTACCTAGTTTTACTAGGAATATTATTTCTATATCTATGTTAGCCCAATGTGGGTATACTTTTGTATTTAGAAATACTGTGTGTTTTATGTATAAAAATGATATGGAGATTTGCACTGCTGATGTAAATAATGGTCTTTATATTTTGAATATAAATCAATCTCAAACATATTCCATAACAAACAAAAGGCTTAAACTAAGTAACAGAGATGAAACTTATATGTGGCATTGTCGTATGAGACATATTAACAAGACTCGCATATCCATACTTTCAAAGAGTGGGTACTTGGACGGATTTGCTCCAAATTCATATGACGTCTTCGAATCTTGTTTATTAGGCAAAATGCCTAAATCACCTTTTAGCAGTAAAGGTTCACGTGCCACCGAACTGTTAGCCTTTGTTCATAGTACGTATGTGGGCCCATGTCTAGCCAGGCTAGAGGTGGATATGAATACTTCGTAACCTTTACGGATGATGCATCGCGTTATGGTTATATGTATCTTATGAGACACAAGTCGGAAACCTTTGAGAAATTCGAAGAGTTTCGACACGAAGTAGAAAAACAGACAGGCAAAAGTATTAAGACTTTACGGTCGGACCATGGTGGCGAATACTTAAGCAATCAGTTTCTTGATTACTTGAAAGAATATGGTATTCTTTCACAGTGGACTCCTCCAGGAACACCGCAGTTAAACGGTGTGTCCGAACGGAGAAACCGAACTTTGTTAGACATGGTAAGGTCTATGATGAGTTGCACAGAGCTACCTATTTCCTTATGGGGATATGCATTGAACAGTGCAATAATTATTTTGAATAAGGTTCCGTCAAAGTCTGTTCAAAAGACTCCATATGAGATATGGATAGGAAATAAACCGGGTTTCTCATTCCTGAAGATTTGGGGTTGTTGGGCATACGTTAAACATTTAGAAGGTACCAAACTAGAACCCAAATCGGATAAATGCCTATTTGTAGGATATCCTAGGGAAACCAAATGATATTACTTCTATCACCCACAAGAGAACAAGTATTTGTTGCTCAACATGTGGTTTTCCTTGAGAAGGAATTCCTAAATGTAGTGGTCTGTGGGAAGAAAGTAGAACTCGATGAAAATCAGAGTGATACTGTTCCTGGCACATAATCCTTAATGGAACATTAACAGTCCATCAGAGATGAGACTGTACCATAATCTTTGAATACACAAGAACCGCGTAGGTCGGAGAGAGTCAGAAAATAACCTGAGAGGTATGGGTTTCTGATCCCACCTCATGTGGATATCAATCTCATTGAGGATAACGAGCCAACTACGTATGAGGAAGCGATATAAGATATCGATTCCACTTTATGGCAAGAGGCCATGAAGTCCGAAATGGATTCCATGTACACCAACCAAGTTTGGACACTGGTTGATGCACCAGAAGGCGTAAAGCCTATATTGGTTGCAAATGGGTCTTCAAGAAGAAGACCGATATGGATGGCAATATACAGACATACAAAGCTAGGCTTGTAGTGAAAGGGTATCGTCAACGACATGGTGTCGATAACGATGAAACTTTTTATCCCGTTTCCATGATTAAATCCATTCGGATTATGCTTGCTATTGCTGCATATTTCGATTACGAAATATGGCAGATGGACGTCAAAACCGCTTTCCTTAATGGAAACCTTTTGGAGGATGTTTATATGCAACAGCCTGACGGTTTTTGTACCAAGACTTGCAAACAAGGTTTGTAAGTTAAATCGATCCATTTATAGATTGAAGCAAGCATCGCGTTCTTGGAACCAATTTTTGATGAGATCATAAAAAAATATGATTTCGTTCAAAATGAGGATGATCCTTGTGTATATAAGAAGGTTAGTGGGAGCACACTGACATTCATTGTCCTTTACGTTGATGATGTATTGCTTATTGGCAATGACATTCCCATGCTACAATCGATGAAAGCTTGGCTTTCATTAAAAATCTCCATGAAATATCAGGGAGAAGCAGCCTTTATTCTAGGAATAAAGATCTACCGGATAGATCTAGAAAGCTGCTTGGACTCTCCCAGAGTACATA
Source organism: Zanthoxylum bungeanum (assembly GCA_019454045.1). Classification (NCBI taxonomy): domain Eukaryota; kingdom Viridiplantae; phylum Streptophyta; class Magnoliopsida; order Sapindales; family Rutaceae; genus Zanthoxylum; species Zanthoxylum bungeanum. The sequence continues at coordinate 3,721 of SKCR01014946.1, read as the reverse complement.
CATTGACAAAGTGTTGAAGAGATTCAACATGGATCAGTCCAAGAGGGGACTGTTGCCAGTGTCACATGCGTCACTCTATCTAAGGACATGTGTCCTAAAACTCAAGATGAGAGAGACAACATGAGTCAGATCCCGTTCACCTCGGTAGTCGGATCGATCATGTATGCCATGATATGTACCGACCTGATGTCTCGTATGTTTTGAGCATGTGTAGTCGCTATCAGGTCGATCCAGGTGATGGTCACTGGATGGCGGTTAAGAATATCCTTAAGTATCTTAGATGAACTAAGGATGCTTTCTTAATCTATGGAGATGGAGAACTTGAGGTAACTGGGTAAACTGATGCAAGTTTCCAAACCGATAAAGACGACTGCAAGTCACAATCCGGGTACATATTTTGTTTGAACAACGAGCAGTAAGCTGGAAATCTTCCAAGCAAGAGACTGTTACCGATTTAACAACAGAAGCGGAATACATTGCTGCAGCTAAAGCAGCAAAAGAGGCAGTTTGGATCCGTAAATTCCTAATTGGATTAGGAGTAGTTCCGTTAGCAGCTGAGCCCGTTCCATTGTATTGTGACAATAACGAGGCTATAGCGCAGGCTAAGGAACCGCGGTCTCATCAATGATCCAAGCATGTTCTTCGACGTTTCCATCTGATTCGTGAGATCATACATCATGGCGATGTGAAGATCGAGAAGGTCGCATCAGAGGACAACATTGCAGATCCGCTGACGAAAGCTATTCCTCAGTAAAAGTTTGAGCGACATGTACATAGTTCAGGTGTTAGATGTTTGAGTGATGACTATAGGCCAAGTGGGAGATTGTTGGACAATTATGACCCATAGCGTCACTATTTGTCAAAGACATTGTGGTTTTTGTACAAATTAACTATGTGACAATGGAAATTGCATTTTATCATTTTGTAATTTGATTACTTAATATATAAATGATAAAAGCTCCTTATGATTAGTTCCGAATTATAAGATATGAGACAATATCAATCCATAAAGGTTTAATCATTAAATATCCCTAGTCGTAGTATTATCGAGACTGGACATCGATAATGCGGAATAGACTAGTATTGCACTTGTGCGTGTTATGGAAGCGTAACAGCATAGTTCTCATATATTTAAGTATTGGATACTTATGCAAGTGTGATAGAGGTTGTGTTTACCGATGGTACGGAAACAGCTTCGCTCTGGATAGACTCCTCAGAATCCCATTGGTAGTATGACTATGTGTCTATGGGAATCCGAATCAGGGTAGGTGTATTTGGTCTTAACTGAGACTTGCATCGCTAGTACTTGCGACAATCAATACGCTTTGGTTTTGGTCGTCCGGGACTTTAACAGGTTACGTGTTTATTGAGAATCGTAGTGCATTGGGTGTGATGTCAAGACGGAAGTATCACTTCAGTCATATGGAGATGATGATCACGTAGGGATACAGAACTGGTACTCTAATATGTTGCAACCATCGGGATAATATGACAAGGTCATGATTATCCGATTAAAGAGACTAGTTGCTTATGATCCGATATATGCTTCATACAGGGCAGACACGATTCCAGCACCTGGCCTTGCATGTGACATCCGATACTGGATCGTAATACGCAATACTACGTATACTACGCCTGACAAAGATGATATATTCCTTTAAGAATATTTCTGGAGAATTGGGTAGGCACGGCGCTTTGTTAGAAGCCAACCATGTCTCGTAAATCGGTAAATATGTGGTACGAGGTACGCACGTGTTCGGATAGTCCGACGACCGGATTTACTGTCAACATATCCTGGGATCTCATGGGTCGCTTCCCGAAGATTCACCGATGACGTATGATTCGAACATAATTAATTAGGATTAAATGCGGAAGATTTTATCTGGGATAAAATTCTATTTAGAAGAGAGAGAACGATTAATTTGGAATTAATCGATTAAAATAATATATTCAATATAAAATGAAATTAGATTTCGACGCGGAATTAAAATTGGATTTTAATTCGGGCGAACGAATTAATTTAGAATTAATTCAGAGCGACGTGAATAGTAATTTTACTAGGCATAATTATTTAATTAAATTTGATTTAATTACGTCGCAACGGAAAATTCGTTAATTCGGAATTAACGAACCGAGCCGGAATGTGTTTACGGGCCCACTGGATTTTGAATTAAAGTGGGGCCCACAAGTCACATCACGAGTCACATCAATGTCATTTAAGTGATGGAAGTCTTGTCACATTTTTGGTGATTGACATCTAGTCATTTTGATTGATGGGAGTAGTTGGAGGCATTAATGACATTTTTTCCCTCCAAATTGTTTTGCTTTTTGGAAAAGCATATACCAAAGTTTGTCTTGAATTTTGATAAGTTTTATTTGGTTTGAAACACAAAAACACAAACTCTCCCAAAATCTCTCTCCTTGGCCGAATCCTTCAAGGCAAAAGGGAAAAAGTTTGCTGTAATTTTTTTTCCAAAGCTAGCACTTGAAGAATCATTCTAAGGTGATAGGGAAACCATTCCCAAGAGCTTGGAATCCATCAAAAGTTTGGAGCTTGGACATCAACAATCAAAGATAGGGATTTTGGAGCACTTCTCAAAAGGAATGTTTTGTTATCAACGCATCATATATCTGTTCAAAGTGCGTATTTTTCCGTAACTTTACTTTGAGTATTCACATGTTTCATGCTTAATATGATCTTGGTATGTCCTTAGAAACCCAAACAATATCTATGTCTTAAAAGCTGACAAAGAATGTTCAACCTCAAATATGTACAACGTTAACTCAAATAATCTCAATGAATCACTTCTATGGCACAGTCGCTTAGGTCATATCAATGAAACAAGATTAACTAAGCTACATAAGGATAGGTATTTCAGACCCTTCAAATATGAACCTTATGGAACTTGTGAGTTTTTTTTACTTGGTAAAATGACCAAATTACCCTTCAAAGGTAAAGGACAGCGTACATCGGAGACATTAGAACTCATACACTCTGATGTATGCAGACCAATGTCAGTTACCGCTAGAGTTGGATTCTTCTACTTCATTACCTTTATCGATGATCACTCGCGATATGGGTATGTGTACTTCTGCGGTACAAATCTGAAGCCTTTGTGAAATGCAAAGACTTCAAAGCTGAAGTAGAAAACCAGCTTAATAAAATTATTAAGTCACTAAGGTCTGTCCGAGGTGGTGAATACTTAAGCAACGAATTTCAAGATTACTTGAGAGAAAATGGCATTTTTTCCCAGTGGACTCCTCCGGGAACTCCACAACATAATGGGGTCTCCGAAAGGAGAAATCAGAAATTATTCGATATGGTCCAATCAATTATGCTAGGCACGGATCCACCTCTTTCATTTTGGGGTCTTGCTTTAGAAACTGCAACACTACTACTAAACCAAGTTTCTTCCATGACTGTTAGTCAAACACCATATGAGTTATGGTCTGGGAAACGTCCTAGTCCTAGCTATCTAAGAGTTTGGGGATGTCACGCATATGTTAAGCTCACATAAACTAACAAATTGGATGATAGGGCAGTTAAATGTAAGTTTGTAGGATATGCCTTGAACTCAAGAGCAAACGTATTCTACGTCCCAAATGAACAAAGAACATTTGTCTCACGAAAAGCTAAATTTCTAGAGAGTGAATTCCTTCTCAAGAAATATAGTGGGAGTAGACTTGACCTCGATGAGGTACGAGAAGAACAAACTTACAT
>SKCR01014945.1:0-10325 GCA_019454045.1 Zanthoxylum bungeanum | reverse complement strand
TACTGTTTTTTTTTAAGGACTTGGGCTGCTGTTAAGGTGATTTTTTGTGGTAATTTTCGGTGGTGGAGGGCTTGTGTATTTGTGGTTGTAATTTCGGTGATGTGAAGGTGGTGGCTTGTGGAGGTTTCTTTGTTTCTTCTTGTGTATGCGTGAAGTGTTTTCTCTTTTTTGCTTGTTTGGTCTTGGGTGTGATTTTGTATTGTGTGAAGGAGGCAAAGGCTTTGGTGAGGGGTTGTTTATATAGAGAAGGGTTAGGGTTGACAAGAGAAGGGATTTTGTGCATTTAATTAGGATATGATTTAGTGTTTAGCAAGGAAAGTCAAAGATTGAGGGGGGACAAAATATTTTACTTTAGGAAGTTGTAATATTTAGTTTGTGTTGGTTTAGGAATACAAATATTTTATATTGGTAAGTATCTTATTAGATTAGGAAGTCAAATATATGATTGGCTTTAATTGGTTATGATTGATTTTAATTTAGTATGATTATCTTTTGATTTAGTATGTGATTTGTTTAATTTAGGCATGATTTTAGTTTAAGTTGGTAATTATTTATTTTAATTGGTAAAATGATTCAAATGTTTTATTTAATATTTAATTATTTAATTTAATATTTAATTATTTAATTTGGGATGTGTTTTATGGGCTTGGGGAGCTAAATGGCTGGGTGTGAGGCTAGCAGCAAAACCAGAATTACCGACACCGTTCGAACGCTCCCTCGAACGCTACACGACGCCGCCATCTGTTTCCGTTCGAACGAAGTAACGAACGCAGCACCAACGAAGACAGTGAGCTTGTTTATTCTGAATTCCCCCTTCCGATATCCGTTTCCCGCGGCATCCGTGACTCAAAAGGTAGTTGTCTCCAAATGAGACTCATCATCGGGTTTCACATGCGAAAATGCAATGCCTACAAAACCGTACTGCATAACCTCCAGATTTTCTGAGAAAAAAACAAGTAAGTCTTCTGAACGACCTCTTCCCTTTCTGTGTTGTGAATCCTATTTTCTTTGTGAATGTTGCTAAGGGATGACTAAGGTTTTGTTGGATTTTGCTTTAGGGCACCTTTTAGAATCCACCCGTTTTAGAAAACCTGAGTAGTTTTTAGTTATAGACTGACTTCCCCTTCCTTTTTTTTGTTTTTTTGGATCTCAGTGATGTCTGACAGCAGTTCCTCCCCTGAAAAAGCCTGCTAAAACCTCAACTCCCCCTGCTGAGGAGCTTTCCTCGGGCTCGGGGGCACCTAGTGTAGAAGACCTTGATACTACCCCTACTCCTTCTGAGATCGAACAAGATTCCTACCATCAGAGGGTTCCTCGGAAAGATCCAGAGGCCGGTGAACTCGGCTCGTCGGCTCTGGATATGAACTGTCCCTCCAAAATAACTGAAGACGACCTCGCCCTTCTTCGACTGCGATATAACATTCCGATAGATATTGCCCTTGAAGTTCCTGGCTTGATGGATCGCGACAGTCAACCTGATGAGGGCTCGGTGGCGCTTCTTCCTGCTTTTTTCGAGTGTGGGCTGCGGCTACCGGTTCAACCTTACTTTGCTTGGATGCTGGCCGAGATGGAGATTGCTCCTTGTCAATTGAGTCTGAACAGTTGGAGGATTTTGGCCGGGTTGTATGTAGCTTGGCATCGAGCAGGACTCGGCGAGCCTTCTCTCGAAGAGGTGAAGAGGTTTTATACCGGTTGAAGGCTAATCCTAGGTCGTACCACGGATGGTATTACCTTTCAGCTTATGACAGCTCGTCAAATGTCGTCAAGAACTCCCTGACTCCAATAAGAATTTTAAAGACTTCTGGTTCTGGGCCACTGGGGATTGGGGACGGTCCCTAAGGTCGGATGAATGGGAGTTCTTGGTACCGGATATCTTCAGGGCGTGAGGTTAGGAGATCAACTTTTAGCCTTCCTTAGTTTTTTTTTTTTTTTTTGCTTGGGCTCTTACCCCTTATTTTCTGTTCCTCCTAGCCTGTTGGAGGGATGCTCCCAAGGTTTCCCATCGGGTCCGGCAACGTGTAGTCTGGGCTCGTCGGTATGCTGCCCACTGGAGGGAGTTGGTTAGTGTGATGCGGCATTTGTTGAGTCGGGCCTTACTCGGGCCGTCCCTTCGGAGGTCTCGGGTCGGATAGGTAGATGTTTGCTGACTGTTTTAGTTTGACTTCCCTGTTTGTTTTATAGTGTTTGATGTCTTTGTTATATGCTCGGGTCCTGATTTCCTTCTCCCCCTTTTTTTGTAGGCATGTCAAATAGGCTGAAGTTTCTTGAGAAGTTGGCTGGTACTATGAAGAAGGCCGGTCATGCGGAAACGGGAACTTCCCGGGCACAGCCTGAATCTGCTGAGGCTGGGAGGGTGTCTCAGGGGAAAGTTCAGCCGGCTGCTCGGGGTCTATCTTCCCCTGGTGTGCAGTCATCGGGGTCTGCTCGTCTCATCAGTCCACCGAGGCCTTTTAGGAAAAGGAGGCGTCAATTTGGGGCCGAGGAGGCCGAGTTGGGGGGAGAGGAGGAGGAGCCTGTCCCGGGCAAGAAGAAAGATGTCCGTCGGGGGAAAAAATCTTCTGAGGGCTCTACTAAGAAGCGGAAAGGTTCCGTGATCCTCGGGGTGGATGACTTGGGAGAAGACATTCGGGAGGCTACTTCCCATTTAGTGCCGGCTTTTAACGAATTGCCCGAGGTGATTCCCCCGAGGGGGAGGTTTCGAGATATGAGGATATCTCTCCCGAAGCTGTAGTGACCGAGATGAGCTCTCAAATGGCAAAGGTAGTTTTATTTTCTTTTTTCTGTTTCGGTTCTCGGTTTTCTTCATCTCATATCTTGACTTTCTTTGTTTTCGTGCAGGCTACTTACCTCATGGCCAAGAATAAGGACATCCTTCTGAGTCTATTGTCCGAGGGTGGTCAGGCCCAGAGACTTCAGAATCGCCTTACAGAAGTGGAGGCTAAACTGGCTGATCGGGAGGAGGTGATAAAGAACCTTGAGTCGACCGCAATTGAGAATTTCAAAACAAACAAAGCTTTAAGGCTGCTGCCGCGTTGGAGCGAAAAACTTGCCGACTCTGCTAGGGAGGATTTGAAGGCTGCCAATCTGAGATCGGTGTTTTGAAAGCAAAGGTGTCAAATGTTGAAACCAAATTGAAGGCCAACGATGAGCAAATGGCACGGGCTCGGGATGATCTTGAGAGGAAAGAGGCCGAGCTGGAGGAGAGAGAGGCCGATCTTGAGACCGAGAAGGAGGCCATCCGCCTTGATGGGGTTGGTGACTGTGTTGAACTGATACCGATGGTGCTGCCAGGTCTGAATATGAATCCTATTTATGCGGCCATCAGCTTTTGTAAGGGGGATATTTCCGAGGAGGAGTTCCGGAAGTGGCTCCCTCCCCCTACCGAGGAGGTGATGGATCCTGACCCGATTTCGGTCGTTCTGGCTTCTGGGGCTTCCCAAGAAGGACGGCCTGATGTTCTTGCCCTCGGCAAGGACTGTCTTGAGATCCCTCCTCATATCCCTGAGGCAGAGGTCTCCCATGCTGCGGAGGTTGAAGCCGTAGTTCCTCCTCCCGAGGTCGAGCCGATCCTCCCGTCGTCTGAGCCGGTTGAGGAAGAAATTCCTGCCCCTGTGCGGGCTGAATGAGAAAGGGTAACCCGACCGGGGCCCTGTGTACACTTTACTTTTTTTGTAATGAAACTTTAAGCTGTATTTTGACATATATATATATATATATATATATATATATATAATATATATATATTTTGTGTCTTTTTATCTCTTTTCTCCTTTTTCTTTATGTTTCATGTTATCCGAACAATTTGAGACCCTTTGAGGTTTAATCATGAGCCGGAGGGGCATAACCCGACCCCGAGCTGAGTGAGACACTTGGCTTTGGGGGAATGTTACCTCCTCAATCCAAAGAAGACTGACTCGGTGGGACGTAACCCAACCCCGAGCTGAGTGATACACTTGGCTCTGGGGGAATGTTACCTCCCCAGTCCAAAGAAACCGACTCGGTAGGACGTAACCCGACCCCGAGCTGAGTGAAAGACTTGGGCTCTGGGGGAATGTTTATTTCCCCAATCCAAAGAAGGATAACTCGGTGGGACGCAACCCGACCCCGAATGAAGAGAGGCACTTGGACCTGAAGGAATGTTACGTCCCCAGTCCGAAGGGCTGACTCGGTGGGACGTACCCTGACCCCGAGCTGAGAAAGGCACTTGGACCTGGGGGAATGTTACGTCCCCAGTCCAAAGAGGTAGACTCGGTGGGATATACCCCGACCCCGAGCTGAATAACCAAATAGCCTCGGCGGAAGGAAATCCAGCCCTGAGTCGACTAACAAATGGCCTCGGCGGAACGAAATCCAGCCCCGAGCCGACTAACCCCTGGGGTTTATTCAGAAGGGAAATGAATCAACCTTTGAAACCCTACCGAATCTGGCATGGGCGTCCCTCTGCCAGATCGGCGAAAAACAAAAACAAGATTCTGGAAAATAAAATTAAAAGGTGGGGGTGACTTAGCACCTATCCCAAAAACGTTTTTGCAAGCATAAACAACAACATGGATGCCTCAAAACAGTGTCCCGTCTGAGGTCTCCAAAACATAATTCTGAATCTTTCAATTCAGTGTCCCGGCGAACCAGGATTCGGATCAGAAGAGCGTTTGAATGGTGAGGGTACATCCTCTACACGTCGGTTCACTAGGGAGCTTGTGTATTGTATGAGGGCTCCTCCTTACCACGCTGGAGCAGGCACACGCCACAGGGGTATAACGCATCCCCGTGCTGTGTCTCTCGCGGATCCGGATGATGAATGGATCAAAGAGTGTCCGGGATACCAATGGCATATTCCTCCTTTAGGTCCGGTAACACTGGAGCTAGCAATCGTCACGGGGGCATCATTATCCCCCGTGCTATGCTTTCCCACGGATCCATTACATCGGGTACGTGAGGATCAAAGAGTGCTCGACACATTAAGGGCGTATTCCTCCTTATGTCCGGTAACACTGGAGTAGGCAATCGCCACAGGGGTATCATCCCTCCCCGTGCTATGCTTCTCACGGATCCTATGCATCGAGTATGTCCCTGAATATTTCCGAGGACCTCGAGCTAATAGAGATACTTGGTTCTGGGGGAATATCCCGTCCCCAGACCGATGAGCATGACTCGGTGGGACGTAACCCGACCCCGAGCTGGGAAAGGTACTTGGACCTGGGGGAATGTTACGTTCCCAGTCCAAAGAGGTAGACTCGGTGGGACGTACCCCGACCCCGAGCTGAGAAAGGTACTTGGACTTGGGGGAATGTTACGTCCCCAGTCCAAAGAGGTAGACTCGGTGGGACGTACCCCGACCCCGAGCTAAGAGAGATACTTGGTTCTGGGGGAATATCCTGTCCCCAGACCGATGAGCATGACTCGGTGGGACGTAACCCGACCCCGAGCTGGATAACTAAGCGGTCTTGGCGGAACGAAATCCAGCCCCGAGCCGATTAATCCAGTGGCCTCGGCGGAACGAAATCTAGCCCCGAGCCGATTAATCAAGTGGCCTTGGCGGAACGTAATCCAGTCCCGAGCCGATTGAAACATTTAAGGGCATATCCCTCCTTTTGTTATGCTTCTCACAGATCTATGTTCTTTGATTTTTTTTTTTGTACGATTCTGGTGTGACTTTGTGTTTTTTTTTTATGGTGGTAATCGTGGTCGGGCGGTTGTGAGTTTTCTTTGGATCGTCGTTGTGAGCATGTCCCCGAGTTTTTTTTTTTAATATGGTTTTTTTATTTTTTAGGAGAGCGTTTGGAAAAAAAGAAAGTTTTTTATTCATACTCGGGGACATACTGCCCTTCTTACAACTCTCTGTGGGTCATTTTGAGAGAGGCTTCTGTATTTGGACTCTTGTCCCTTATTTGTTTGCCATAGACAGGTAGGAGGAAGGAAAGGTTTACTGGAAGTATTTCCTCAACATCTCAGCGTTCCATGGCTTTTTTAATCTCGTGCCGTCCAGCCGTTCTAGGATGTACACTCCTGGCTTCACCACCTTTACCACTTTGTAGGGCCCTTCCCATTTGGCACCCAGGGAGCCTTCCTCTGGGGTCTGTCGTCCTCACTTATATCGACAATTCTCTTTCCTTCCGCTATTTCATTCCTTCGTCGGCTAGTCCTGGCCTCGAATTTTCCGTCGTGCGCTTCTTCTATCTTTTCCAACCGGTCTACTATGGTTTTTAGCAGAGTCTGGTTTTCCTCCCTTTCTTTCCTCGGGTTTTCCTCGATCTTCTCCATCCAATCCGCAGCCGAGCTCCCTGATGATTGGTGGTTTCCGCCTTCCGCCATTGTCTTACTACACGAGTTGTTTTTTGTCCAGTTTCCCACAGACGGCGCCAACTGTTGACGGCGGATTTTGGTCTCGGGGTAATATGGGAATATCACTCCCAAGGAAATCCTCCTTCAATAGTGAATTTGTTTGGTTATGGGGGACCAAAGGCAAACTTAGCAAAAAACAGATAAACGCACCAATCAACAAGGAGATTTAACGTGGTTCGGTGGATTTGGATCCGACCTATGTCCACGGACACAAACAGGATGATACTTTTATTACTTCAACACTCTTTTCGGGTCTCTTTTTGTTTTCTACAAGTCAGAGCTTGAAGATTCAGATGCCTAATTTTTGATGCCTTTTACACATACTCTGCCCTCCTATTTATAATAGTAAAGAAATTAGACTCCTATTTGCATAAGAAATCCTAGTTGAACTCAGTCTTCTCTTCTTGCAAGGATTCCTAGTCTGATATTGTCTTTTCTTTTCTTTTTCGGATTCTGACTTCATTTCCTTGTGAGAGTAGGATGATTCGTTTTATCTTATCCGCAAGAATAGGGTGTCGTCATCTTGAGCCTGTCTCGCCATCTGGTCGGTCGGTCATGGCAATCTTTTATGCCGAGAATGATTCTGTCGACCTGATAGTGCCCGGTTATCCGATCTCAAGTGGTCGGTCACCTATCATCAAGTGTTCGGTCTCTTACTGTATAGTGGCCGGGTCGGCTTTGATGATCTCAACCAGTCAGGGAATTACTCTTCTGTCCTCGTCGTGCTGCCTTAAATATCATAGTGCCTGAAAACATCATCAACACAAGTGAAAGTGAAAATAAAATTTTGATTGCTATTAAATTTATAAAATAAAAAATAAATAACCCTTCTATTATCTAATATTGACCATTGTTAAGTGAAAGTAAGAGTGGCAATGGGCAGGGTCAGGTTCGGATTTTGATAAGTTCAGTCCGAATCCGGTAAGGAAAATATTGGCCTGGGAAAAATTTGGTCCGAGCGTCTACTAGGTCTTTGCTTTATCCGGTCCGTTTTAAAAAAAAAAATTTGAAAAAAGTAAAAAACATACAAATACAAAAAATATATTCACACTATATGCAAAGACAATTCATAAATACATCAAAAGTTTCTTCGATAAACTAACAATCCAATGCTACAAATAAATACAAATGCTACAAATATATTAAAGTATATATATAATTTTTTTTATTTAATTCCGGGCCGGATAGGGCCTAAACCCGAACCGGACTTCTAAATTTTCGGCCCGGTTCAGGATTTTTTTTATCCCGGACCCGAACTTTTCTGCCATCTCTGAAAGTGAAAATAAGATTTTGATTACCACCTCTCTTTTGACAGATAAAATGTCAAATATTTTATTATTTTTAATATTTATATTACAAAAATTACTTAAATTTAACATCAATATTTTATTTCTTAATCTCATGTAATTTAATAATAAATTCTCTTTAAATATTATTTTAATTGTAAATTTTTATCATTAGCTAGTAAAAATAAAAATAAAAGAATGGCGGGAATCCTTCGGATTCGGACGATAAAAACCATCACCAATAAATCAAAAACCCTAACAATAAAACCAGAACGGTTTTACAAATTCTCTCCACTTTCACTTCTCACCGAAAATTCAAACCCGAAAAATGGAACCCGACGATCCTTTCGCCTCAATCACCGAACTCTGCCACGTGTCATCCTCCCAGGAAGAGCTCTTACGTCGCCGTCGGTTCGCTGGCGAACCGGAAGTGGAAGAAGAAGAAGAAGAAACGGAAACGCAAGTTTCCGGAGAAATTGAGGAGCAGTTAACTGGCATCATGATGGTAACCCCTTCTGAAAGTCCACAGGACAAATCCGAGAATGACAATAATACTCCTAAATGTAACGAAAATCCTCAAATCGCCAGCTCCGACGATCGTCGAGATGATCCAACGGTTGTTGTTGAAGAAGAAACTGAAGGCGAGGGCGAAAAGACGGTCTATTTGGGAGCGAATACGAATTTAGGATCTGGCAGTGTGAACGAGGTAATTCAATCTGAATTAAATAAAGTTAGGGTTTTGAAGAGAGAATTAGCTGCCAGTGAATTTTTAATTGAATCTCTAAAGAAAAAATCGAAAATTTCGGATAGCAATTTGTGTTCGGAATCTCCAAAACGATGTTTAGGGGAAAGTGTGAAGAAGATAATTAAATCTATGGAAAAATTGAATTCTAAAAAAGATAGTCCATACAATTCTCGTGATAAAGGTCCTCAAAGTAGTCAAAATAGCCAAGCTAGTGGAGAAAGTTCTGCGAAAAGGAAGCTAGATTTTTCAACTGAGAATTTAGAATTAGAAACTGAGGATTTAGGGTTTAGTGAAGCTTTAGATCATAGTATAAGAAATAATGAAGGTGATAGATTAGTATGCAACAATAGGAACGGGGAGGGAACTTCGAATTTGGTGCGAAAGAGCGTAGAGGATATCGATAAGTTTAGGTATACTGGTCCAAGTGCTTGTAACTCGAGTGAAACAGGGAGAACTCTGGCGATACGCACTTTGCCGGTGTCAATTTCTGGAAAGGGAGAGAAGGATGCTAGGAAAGATAATAGGGAGATCACACTTTTGGATGTACTGAGGATGCTGGCAAGGATGTGTGATTATGATCGTAGTCTTGAGAGTATAAGCATCTTGGATGTTGCAAAGAGTCGGGGCATGACTTTTCCATAGCTATGGAAAAGGTGGGTGCTTTATGTAAGAGATAAAAGAATAATTTATAAGATATATGTACAAAGGAGGATTCAAGATGGGAGATGGGTTTTTGAAGTAGACAGAGATTTTTGGATGGACTGGGTTTGAACTAGACATAGGTTTTGGAAATGTTCTTGTTTCTGGCGATGAATCTGTTTTCACAGTCGCTGCTAACCTATACAGCTAGGGATGGTACCAATGGGAGGATGTATGTTGGAGCATATCAAACTCGTAAATTTGTGGTTCAATAATGGGATTTTACCAATGTTAGTTAGAAAGCATCGTGTGAGGTACATGTTGGAGCATGGCTACATTTGTACAAAAAATCTTGTACATAACTTTATATTTCAACTACTATTGTTCCTTACATGAGCTCTGTACGTGATTAATACTGGTTTGATAAAGCAGTTTTTGGTTAAACAAACTTAGTGTTTGAATGTCATATGATTATTTCCATATCTAACAAGCATAATCTTGGCAGTACATGTTAAATTGGAACTTAGCAAAATGTTACTTTCCCAAGTCAAGAAAATAGCACCATGATTGGCCCTCGTCAATGGCAAGTGCATTAGCTATATGCAATATGCAATGGTGCTCAATCTTGACTTGTAGAGTTTTCTATTATTGGTCAGGTTTTGCTGTTGTATCTCTTGTACCGGTACTTGGAACACACAATAAAGTTGAAATTTAGACCATTGAAGTTGAAACAAAGTTATTTTTGCATACGTAACTCTGGAAATTTCCACTTCTACTTCATCTTGAGCTATATATTTGTAACATCCCGCCTTAGCAGCGATGTTACCGGCAGGAGACAGGCTAAACCTATCTCCATAAGCCTCTAATTCTGACGAAAATTCGGCATGACCTTTGCTAAAAGTCACGCAACCTGGATCAAAGTCCAGCACCATCATACAATCTATAGGGCCCAACTCATACTATAACACTAAAACAACCAACTCAAGACATAATACAACTGGGCTCCATGCCCGAAAATACGTATAAACAAAAACTTTTACAACATAAGCATCCGTGCTCAGCACGTCTCAACTTATACAATCTAAAACATAAACTATTAGACTCTTTATTTCCCCCAAGACCTGGTGACTGGTTGACTGCAACGCTGCTATCCGGCTCCTCCAACTCTGGTGTCTGTGGTTGACCGATCAGGTCACCAACCTGCAAAACTAACAAACTGTTGTGGTGTGAGTCATAATGACTCAGTAAGTAACTATACTCATAACTTGAGCGTCGAACACACACAAAGTCCGGATTCCATTTCCTGAGTTGTC
>SKCR01014944.1:0-10380 GCA_019454045.1 Zanthoxylum bungeanum | reverse complement strand
CCTCTCCTCATTTCCCTATAAAAAGAACCCTTCACCACCCTTCTCAACCCTAGCACACATCTATCACATACACGCCCAAGACACACATCCAAGCCCTCTCTTGCACGCCCAAGACCTTTCCAAAGCTCTATTGCCGCATCCCCTAAAGCCCTCACTGCCGTGAACCACCTTCCTCCACTCCTTCCATTCACGCCCATCACCCACTGCACTGCCCCTTTGCCGCACCTAAACCTCATTTTGTTCCTAGAACAAATCTCCCCCTTTCCTCTCTCCGGCTAGCACAACTTCTACCCAATTACATAACACTTCTAAAGAAACCTCATTTACATTGAGGGGAATAGGTGAGAAGAGAAATATAATGAGAAAAGAGGTAAGAGGCTGGACACGCAGGTCCAATTTAAATAAATTCTAAATTTATTACAATAATTTCCAAAATTACCCTCACCCATCTAATATCCATCCAATATACATTATTCATACATCACATCCATGCATTCACACAAAGCATGTTATCAATCAATCTAATCCAATTATTTAATCTGAAATTAATGACCATCAAATGTTAAAACAATTTGATTTGCGCGAGTCATACTCGTTTGAGAATAAGTACTCGAAGTACGAATTCTTGAATTATATCAAACTACAACATTAAATCCAATTTAATGCGTATTCAATACTAATTCACTATTTAATTCCAAATTAAATAACTACACTTTATCAATGAGCCTTTGCGACTTAGATTCTAAATCTAGTCACAACGGGTCTTAAAGCTCGACAACATCCAATGTCGTTTAATTAAAGTCCAATGGGCTTTCAATTAATTTCTTAAGGCATGGGCTTTTGGTCAATATGGGTCAAACCCAAATACAAAAGCCCATTTAGGAATCACCCTTATTTGCCAAGAAACCAATTTAGGCCCATTAGGCCCAATTAAACTTAAAGGTCCATTAAATTATATTTGGACTTTATGGATATGGTTTTGGGCCCAATTGGATCCAACCAATTAGCCTAAACCAAACTTGGCCCAACTAAGCCCATTAAGCCCAAATTCAACTTTTCAAGCCCAATTCCAAATTTGGCCCAATTAATTTAAATCACAAATTCCTAATATTTGGATTAGGAAGTTTCAATTTGTGATTTATCTTAATTAGGTATGATTATATTTTATGTTTTCTTGATTTGGTAAATGACTTAATTAATATTTTATTTAGTTAATATTAATTTAATTAATATTTGATTTAATTTGTGTGTATTTTAGGGGCTATGGGCGTGTGGGCCTCTCTTGATGGGCTAGGTGTTGTGTTGGTTTGGTGAGGGGTTTGGGCCAAGATTAAAAGGTTCGCGGTTTTTTTAGGCCAAAGGTGCTTTAACGGGGGTCCAACAAGTGGGCTTGACGCCAAACAAGTGAATAAAATTCTAACGAAATACCGATTCCTTTCCAACGACCGTTTCCCGCAATATCCTTAACTAAAAAAGGTGGTGCCTCCAACTGAGACTCATCATGGGGTTTCACATGCGAAAATACAATCTCTACAATATGATTTTGTAGACACTGTATTTTTACATAAAGCCCAATGATGAGCCTCGAACGAAGGCACTACCTGATAAGTTACGGAAGTCGCGGGAAATGAACGTTAGAAGGGAAAATTCAAAAAAAAAATAAATACCTTGCCAAATTTAATTTATTTGTTTAGCGTCGGGTTCGCTCAATTGATCCCTGTTTCAAATGTTAGCCTCGACCTAAAATCACAACCCATAAAATCCCACATCCAAAACCTATGCAACCTACACCACTTCTTAAGCCCATCACGCCCAAAGCCTAATCCAAGAACAATTTAATCACATATAACATATGCCAAATCCAATCAAACCTCCTTCCATTTTAAAAATATTTTTGAATCCACTCCCCACCAAAATTATATAAATTTCTTTCCCTAAATAATTTAATTAAATATATCCCATATTTGCATGATTTGTTTCCTTACATGAAAACCCTAGCATGCAACTATATAAAGAGAACCTAACCAAACCCTAATGGCTTCCTCTCTTCTTCCAAAAAAAAAACCAAGACTCGGCAAATGCAAAAACAAAGAAACCCATGCCTCTCTCTCTTCTCTCTTCACTCTCTCGCCTCTCTCTCATCTCTCTTCCCTCTCTCTACTTAACCTACCAAAACACGTCTATCGCTCACAGCCAAAAAATAAAAAAAAACCCTTACACTCATCTAGAAACTCTTGGCTAGCTCACTTGTCTCCTCTCTCACACACACACACTTGGCAGTAACAAAAGAAACACACACTTCATGCACGGCCACTCATCAACCCTAAGCTACACCATGCACGATACACACTCACATAAATAACCCACACACACAGTCTACCCTCAAAAAACACTCTTTCAACGAAGCCACAAACACCTGGCATGCCACTTACAAACACATCCCACTCACACAACACATACCCTCACTGACCAACACATGCAACAAATTAAAAAACACATAAGCCCTTCGCCGTGACCTAAAACCAACCACCTGAACAAAATAGAAAATAAATGTGAAACAATGAGCAAACAACCTCAAATAGTGGGTAAAATAGTCCCCAAATCACCCTAAACCAGTCCAAAAAATCACCCATTGAACCACCAAAAACAGTAGCTTAAAACAGTGAAATAACCACTGAGAATAGCCCTTAAACAGTGACTGAAACAGCAGAAAAAACAGAGATAATAGCAGCCCAAAATAGCAAAACAGTGAAAGAAAATATTGAACCAGTGAACCAGAAAAGTTACGGAGCCTTAACCCTTCCGGCGACGACGCAACGCACTTCCAAGATCAACTTAAAAAGTAAGACCTGAGGGCGCCCTTCACTATTTTTTATTCATCATTTTGTTATTTTATTTTGTGTTAATTCATTGTTGGTGTTTTATTATTCCATTATTTACCTTATGCGTGTTATTGCTTTATTTATTTATGTATTGCTATCTCGTGCGCGTGGGCTAATTACGTTGGTTTGAAGGTCATCCATTTGAAGGAAATGCCTAAAGGCTACCTTTACCATGATGTTTTTGTTGGACAATTATGACCCATAGCATCACTATTTGTACAGATCATGGTGCTGTTGTACAAATTAACCATGTGACAAAGGAAATTGCTCTTTTATCATTTGTAATTGGATTACCAAGATATATAAATGATAGAAGGTCCTTATGATTAGTTCTGGATTGAGATGATATGAGACAGTATAAATCCATAAAGGTTTAATCATTAAACATCCCTAGTCGTAGTATTATCGAGACTGGACAGCGGTAATACGGAATAGACTAGTATTGCACTTGTGCGCATTGTGGGAGCATAACAATATAGTTCTCATATATTTAAGTATTGGATACTTATGCAAGTGCGATAGGAGGTTGTGTTTTACCAGTGATATGGAAATCAGCTTCGCTATGGATAGACCCCGCGCGGAACTCCATTGGTAGTATGTCTGTGTGTCTATGAGAGTCCGCTTCAGGGTAAGTGTATTTGGTCTTAACCTGAGACTTACACCGCTAATACTTGCGACAATCAATATACTTTGGTTTTGGTCATCCAGGGATTTAACAGGTTCTGTGTACGCCTCTTCTCGGTATATTGAGAATCGTAGTGTATTGGGTGTGATGTCGAGATGGAAGTATCACTTCAGACATATGGAGATGATGATCACGTAGGATACAGAACTGGTGCTCTTATATGCTGCAGATATCGGGATAATATGACAAGGTCATAGTTATCCGATTATAGAGATTAGTTACCAGATATTCGACACATGTTTCGTACGAGGTAGACACATTCCCAGCCCCAGGCCTAGCACTTGACATCAGATACTGGATCGATATACACAATACTACGTATACTACGTCTAATATAGATTATATATTCCTTTAAGAATATTACTGGAGAATTGGGTAGGCATGGCGCTTTGCTAGAAGCCAACCTTGTCTTGTAAATCAGAAAAAATGTAGTACTAGGTACGTACGTGTTCGGATAGTCTGACGGCCGAATTTACTGCCAACATATCCGGGGATCTCATGGGTCGCTTCCCGAAGATTCACCGATGACGTATGACTCGTACTTTATTAATCTGGGATTAATTAATAAAAGAGAGAAAATTAATCTGGATTAATTACAGAGATATTTTATATGGGATAAAATACTATTTAAAGAGAGAGAACGATTAATTTGGAATTAATCAATACATTAATATATTCGATATATTAAAAGAAATTGGATTTCGATGCGGAATTAAAATTGGATTTTAATTCGGGCGAACGAGTTAATTTAGAATTAATTCGCTAGCGACGTGAATAGTAATTTTACTAGGCATAATTATTTAATTAAATTTGATTTAATTACGTCGCAACGGAAAATTCATTAATTCAGAATTAGCGAACCCGAGCCCGGGAGTATTTGCGGGGCCGCTCGTATTTCGAATCGAGTGGGGCCCATAAGTCACATCAGTGTCAAATCATTAGTCAATCAAGTAATATAAGTCACATCACTTTGAGTGATAAGATGCTTGTCACTATTCATGATTTGTGGTGGTTGTTGTAGGCATTAAATGCCATTTTGCCTCCAAAATTGGTTTTGCTTTTTGGAAAAGCTTTTACCAAAATTTTGAATGCCTTTTGTACGTGTTTTTAGAAAACAAAATAAAAAACAACTCTCACTCTCTCATCTCTCTCCCTTCGTCGAAACTTGGCCATTTCTTTCCTTTGGATTTGGCTTGGCTGAATCCTTCACAAACCTAGATGGAAAATTTGTGGCAAATTTCCAAGGTGCTAGCACACTAAAGAGGACATACAAATATGATAGGGAAACCTATTCATGAGCATGGAATCCATCAACAAAGCTTGGAGCTTGAAGAACATTTCCATGGAGCTTGAAGAACACAAATGGAGCACAAAGTTGGTCATGGCCGAGAGTCACCTTGGAGGAGCAAAATTTTTTGTTGTTCTTCGCATCTCACATCCGATCATTGTAAGTATGATTCTGCCATTCTTCTTTGAGTATTCACACATATTTCATTGCTTGAATTGATCTTGGGACTATAGTAGAAACTCAACAGTTTTGCCGTGCCAGATGAAATATGCTTGATTGAATGTGAAATATGTTCAGTCGGGCATACAAAGTCCCATATAGATGTCGGCCTTGGTCGTATCTTTTTTATTATTATGTTATTTATTTTTTGTGTATTATTCCTTTGTTTATTCATGCATAGTTATCTAGTGCGCATGGGCTAATCATATTGGGTTAAAGGTCCTTCATTCGAGGGAAATGCCTAAAGGCTACCTTTACCACGATGTTTTACCACACCGAACGAAGTATGCTTGATTGAATGTGAAATACGTTCAGTTGGGCTTGCGAAGTCCCATATGGATGTTGGCCTTGGTCGCATCTCTTTTATTATGTTATTTACTTTCCGCAAGTTATTGCTTTATTTATTTATTTATGCATTGTTAATCTAGTGCGCATGGGCTAATCATGTTGGGTTAAAGTTCCTCTATTCGAGGGAAATGCCTAAAGGCTACCTTTACCATAGTTTACTGTGCCCTTCTTCTTTTGATTTCGCTATTCATCTTTTTTTTGGTTGATATTTTTATTTTTCATTTTCGCATTCATGCCGTGTTAATGCTTGAGTGTTACCTCTCGCGGTATATCACATGGAAACCTAAACATAAATTCTATAGCCAAATCTGAATGGATGGTAGTGCGGTCTGTAATTAGGATACAACTCCATGTACCGCTTGAGAAATATTCACGTATGTGTTTGTGTCATATTAGATACCACTTTGGTAATCTCGTTCGAACGCGTTCTCAAATGCTACTCGAACGTATGCATTCAGCCTTATCCCATTCGAACTCGTTTCCAATCGCTACTCAAACGCATGCATTTTGTTAACCGTTCGAAAGCATTTCCGAACGCTACACGTATGTGCATACAGTGAATCAATTTCTCTTCCTCATATTTCATGCATGTTTGCTTCTTTGGTCATTTCTTTTACATTACATACTTAATCATCTCACTTTATTATTGACGCTTTTTGCCGTTATTATTTATTTATATTTTCACATTTCTTTATTTGATATGTTTATGGAATTATGCACTCGTTTTTATTTACTTTTATGGGTGTGCAAACTTGGGTGTGATTAAATTATCTTACATGTGTTTCATAAGACTTGGTTATACTATTGCATAAATCCTTTCATTACAATTGGCATAAGTAGGGGACCATTCCGAACCCAACGGTTTGAGGTCTTCCCTTGAAAGGGGTGAGTGCGGCCTTAAATCATTTCGCAGTTCACACTGGGTGGTGACTCTTTTATTCTCCGGTTTAGTCCCCCGTGGGCTATTCCATACTTTTGACTGGGCCGTGAGCCTGGACAGCATCGCCGTACCTCTGTGCCTAGGCCTACAGCTTGGCGACTCCACTTGGGAAAGAGAATTGGCCCCGAAATAATATATTGTAATGTTTGTGATTTTTGCTTTAGTTTACTTTGTCTCATATATTTTGCATACCTTTTTTTTACCTTGATGGCATTATGTATCGTGAAGTCGTTTTCGCTCGAGGTGGAATATCGTTATATGGCATCATCACTCGTTGGCACATACCTTAGGGTATAAAAAGGTGCGCTCACTTGGTCGCTCAAACCCTTGAGTGGGGAGACCTAGTTGTGGGCAATCCTTCGTCGGCCGAAGCCTTTATCTATACTCCTATAAACCCACATGTGAACCATAGTTGTGTGACCTATAGAAGCCACCCTTTATGCTTGTGTTTGGGACCATCATTATTTGGATTTGTTTGGACCTCTTGTCATGAGATGTGAACTTGTTGGGCTATTTAAACTGGGAAGAGTTTATGTCTTATGATGATTGGGCCAAAAGTTTTCAAAATGAAGATGGGCCACTTTGTGTTTGGGCCCCCATATCATTTGAAGTTGTTTAGTCACCTTATCGCAAAAGTGTAAACCTGTTGGGACTTTTGCAACTGGGATAAGTTTTCACCTCTTGATAACTTGATTGAATGCTTTGAAATGATAATGGGCCAACTTGTATGAAAATCTTGATGGGCTTAGAAAGTCTAAACATGATCCAAACATGCTAGAAGCACGAGTCCGATATCCACAATGGCTTTCATCCAGGAAGGATACGTCTTGTTACGACATATTTGCATACTTTTGGATGCTTCCAAGCTCATCCCCAGGACCACGATTTCTGAAAGCCCAATTTTTCGTTTCTAGACAATGACACGATCCCATAATAGGAGTACCCAATGTTGTAAATGGCCGGCCTTTGTCTTTTACCGATGGAAAGGGACTAAAGCGACCAAGGTTCACCCCGTAGTATATGAGAGAATGATTTTGTGTACTCCCACATTGGTGCATGGAATAAGCCATACCTAGGACAGAAATGGACTTACCACGAGTGTGGGAGAAATAAGGTCGGAAGGAAATATGTTGTTTTGATAACCACTTGCATCTCATGCATCACATGCATACACGCATCATGTTAACCCTGTGTCTTAAGAGCCATCATCGATATCCGTTAGGTTAGAGAAGAAAGTCTTGTCAAGAAGATCTTAGCAATCATGGATAAGGAAACCGAGAAACAGTATTTGCACAGATCATTGTGTTGTTGTAGCAAATTAACTATGTGACAAGGAAATTGCACTCTCATCATTTGTGATTAGATCACCATAGATATATAAATGAAGAGAGGTCCCTATGATTAGTTCCTGGACTGAGAATGATATGAGACAGTATCAGTCCCCGAAGGATTAATCATTAATATCCCTAGCCGGAGTATTATCGAGACTGGACATCGATAATGCGGAATAGGCTAGTATTGCACTTGTGTGCGTTGTGAGGGCACAACGACATAGTTCTCATATATATATATAAGTATCGGATACTTATGCGAGAGCGATAGGAGGTCGTGTTTCACCGATGGTACGGGAAACAGCTTCGCTCTGGATAGACCCCTCGGAATCCCATTGGTATTATGACTATGTGTCTATGGGAGGCCGAATCAAGGTAGGTGTGTATAGTCTTAACCTGAGACTTACATCGCTAATACTTACGATAATCGATAAACTTTGGTCTTGGTGGTACATGGCTTTAACCGTTCTGCGTACACCACTTCTGGGTTTATCAGAGAGTCGTAGTGTATTGGGTGTGATGTCAAGACGGAAGTA
This sequence comes from Zanthoxylum bungeanum, assembly GCA_019454045.1. Taxonomy (NCBI): domain Eukaryota; kingdom Viridiplantae; phylum Streptophyta; class Magnoliopsida; order Sapindales; family Rutaceae; genus Zanthoxylum; species Zanthoxylum bungeanum. The sequence goes on along the minus strand of SKCR01014944.1, from coordinate 2,151 downwards.
TCACTTCAGTCATAGTGGAGATGATGTCACGCAGGATACAGTACTAGTGCTCTTGAGTGTTGCGCAACCAATCGGGATATTGTGATCAGGTCATGAATATTCGATTATAGAGACTATGTTACCAGACATCCGATATGTGCTTCGGACGGGGTAGACACTTATCCAGCCTCAGTCCTAGCACGTGACTATCCGATACTGGGCCGATACACACAATACAATGGTATACTACGCTTGATACAGATATTAATATTCTTAAATGGATATGTCCGGAGAATTGGGTAGACTTGGTGCTTTGCTAGGAGTCGACATTGTCTCGTAAATCGGTAGAACGTAGTACTTGGTACGTACATAATTCGGATACTCCGACGATTGTATTTACTACCAACTTATCCGGGGATCTCATGGGTCGCTTCCCGATAATCCACCGATGACGCATAACTCGCACTCTTGAATAATCTGGGATTATATAGAAGAGAGAGAAAATTAATCTAGGATTAATTACGGAGATATTTTATCTAGGATAAAATATCGTCTAGAGAGAGATAACGATTAATTTGGAATTAATCGGTAAATTAATATATTCGATATATTAAACGAAATTATTTCGACGCGGAATTAAAATTAGATTTTAATTCGGGCGAACGAATTAATTTAGAAATAATTTGTTAGCGACATGAATAGTGATTTCGTTAGGCGTAACCATTTAATTACGACGCGACGGAAAAAATCGTTAATTTAGAATTAGCGAACCCGAGCCCGAGTGTGATTGCGAGCGCATTCGTATTTCGAATTTGAGTGCGGCGACGCAAGTCACATCAAGCGTCAAATCAATCGTCACATCAAGCGTCAAATCAAAAGTCACTTTGAGTGATTGATTGATTGATTGATTTGATTGATGGATTGAGTGAAAGGCACACATCAAATCACTTTAATAAAGTGACAATGAATATGTTAGACAATTATGACCCATAGCGTCACTGTTTTGTAAAAGACATTGTGTTTTGTACAAAATTGACTATGTAATATTGAAATTGCCTTTTATCATTTCGTAATTTATTTACTATGATATATAAATGGTAAAAGTCCATATGATTAGTTCCGGATTGAGATGATATGAGACAGTATCAATCCATAAAGGTTTAATCATTAAATATCCCTAGTCGTAGTATTATCGAGATTGGACATCGATAATGCGGAATAGACTAGTATTGCACTTGTGCGCGTTGTGAGGGCATAACGGCACAGTTCTCATATGTTTAAGTATATGATACTTATGCAAGTGCAATAGGAGGTTGTGTTTTACCGATGGTACGGAAAACAGCTTCGCTCTGGATAGACCCCGTGGAATCCCATTGGTAGTATGTATATGTGTCTATGGGAGTCCGCGTCAGGGTAGATGTATTTGGTCTTAACCTGAGACTTACATCACTAATACTTGCGACAATCGGTAAACTTTGGTTTTGTCGTCCAGGACTTTAACAGGTTCTGTGTACGCCTCTATTGGGTTTATCGAGAATCGTAGTGTATTGGATGTGATGTCAAGACGGAAGTGTCACTCCAGACATATGGAGATGATGATCACGCAGGGATTCATAACTCGTTCTCTATTGTGTTGCAACCATCGGGATAATGTGACAAGGTCATGATTATCCGATTCAAAGAGACTAGTTGTTTGATATCCGATATGTGCTTCGTACGGGGCAGACACTATTCCAGCCCCAGGCCTAGCACGTGACATCAGATACTGGATCGAAATACGAGATACTAGGTATTCTACGTCTGACATAGATTATATATTCCAGTAAGAATATTTCTGGAGAATTGGGTAGGCACGGTGCTTTGCTAGAAGCCAACCATGTCTTGTAAATCGGTAAGCAAGTAGTACGAGGTACTCGTTTTATTGGATAGTCCGATAACCGGATTTACTGCCAACATATCCAGAGATCTCTTGGGTCGCTTCCCAAGGATTCACCGATGACTGTTGACTTAAATTGGAATTAATCTGGGATTAATTAAGAGAGAGAAAATTAATCTGGGATTAATATGGGCTTTATTTAATCTGGGATTAAAAGTTTAAAGTGGCGAAAGAACGCGATTATTTGGAATTAATCGGTAAAATAAATTTAATAGTTAAATTTGATTTTTCTATTT
>SKCR01014943.1:0-10410 GCA_019454045.1 Zanthoxylum bungeanum | reverse complement strand
ATTGACGTGTTTCGGGACTCATGATTAACCTTATCATATTAGCTAAGGTCCCAGATCATTAAACAAACATGAAACATGTGTAAATACAATCAACGAAGTCGCGAAATACTCACATCGATCGGTTGAGTGACGCGGTAGGCAATAAAATCTGATTTTCTGCCTCATGAAGTCACGGCAGTGAGCTGCATCCAGTCCACTGTTTTCGGCCATGTGTCTTCAAGTTTTGAGCTCCAAGCTTCGTCAAACAATTCCTGGCTCATGGGTGGACTTCCCTATCACCTTTGCATGTCTCTCGGAGTGCTAGCTCTCAAGAAATTTGCCAAAAATTTCCCCAACTTTGCTTCCCTTGCTCACGGTTTCTGCCAAGCAAAACCAGTGAAGAAAATGGCCTTTTGGCCGAGAGAGAGATGAAGAAATGGCTCCAAATTCGTGAGCCTAGGAGAGAGAATGAGTGAAAGTGTTGTAATGCCTTAAGTGTATCTAATACACTTCCATTTTGATTTCAAAAATCAAAAATAAAACATATACAAATGATTAAAATAACAATAAATGTCACTCAAGCTTTCAAAAGCTTTCCATCAACTCACATCATGTCACATCACTCAATCAATCAAGTGACAAGTTGTCACATCACTCAAAGTGACTAATGATTTGACGCTTGATGCGACTAGCGATTTGACGCTTGATTTGACTTACGTGCCGCACTCCAATTCGAAATGTGAATGCGCTCGCAAACAATTTCGTGCTCGGGTTCGCTAATTCCAAATTAACAAATTTTCCGTTGCGACGTAATTAAATCTAATTTAATTAAATAATCATGCCTAGCATAATTACTATTCACATCGCTAACGAATTAATTCTAAATTAACTCGTTCGCCCGAATTAAAATCTAATTTTAATTCCGCGTCGAAATCCAATTTCGATTAATATATCGGAATAATTAATTAATCGATTATTCAAAATTAATCGTTAGCTCTCTTTTAATGATATTTTATCCCAGATAAAATATCTCCGTAATTAATCCCATATTAATTTTCTCTCTAATCTAATATTATCCCAGATAATAAAAGTGCGAGTCATACGTCATCGGTGAATCTTCGGGAAGCGACCTATGAGATCCCCGGATATATTGGTAGTAAATTCGGTCGTCGGACTATCCGAACACGTAAGTACCTCGTACTACGTTTTATACCGATTTACAAGACAATGTTGGCTTCTAGCAAAGCGCTATGCCTACCCAATTCTCCAGAAATATCCTTACAGGAATAAAGGATCTATATCAGGCGTAGTATACGTAGTATTTCGTATTTCTGTCCAGTATCAGATGATCACGTGCTAGGCCTGTGGCTGGAATTGGGTCTGCCCCGTACAAAGCACATGTCGATGTCTGGTAACTAGCTCTATAATCGGATAAACATGACCTTGTCATTTTATCCCGATGACTGTAGTACTTAGAGTACTAGTACCGTATCCTACGTGACACCATCATCTCCATTATGACTGGAGTGATACTTCCGTCTTGACATCACACCCACACACTACGATTCTCAATATACCCAGCATAGGCATACACAGAACCTGTAAAGCCCTGGACGACCGCAACCAAAGTATATTTATTGTCGCAAGTATTAGTTGTTCAAGTCTCAGGTTAAGACCAAATACACCTACCATGATTTCGGACTTCCATAGACACATAGTCATACTACCAATGGAATTTTGAAGGGGTCTATCCAGAACGAAGCTGTTTCCCGTACCATCGGTAAAACACAACCTCCTATTACACTTGCATGAGTATCATATACCCAAATATATGAGAACTAAGTCTTGTGCCCTCACAACGCGCACAACTGTAATACTAGTCTTTTACGTTTTTATCGATGTCCAATCTCGATAATACTCTGACTAGGACATCTAATGATTTATCCTTCGTGGAGTGATACTGTCTCATATCATTCTCAATCCAGAACAAATCATAAGGACCTCCTATCATTTATATATCTTGGTGATCTAATCACAAATGATAAGAGTGCAATCTCCTTTGTCACATAGTTAATTTGTACAACATCATGATCTGTACAAATAGTGACGTTATGGGTCATAATTGTCCAATATTATCGATGTACAATCTCGATAATACTCTGATTAGGGATATTTAATGATTTATCCTTCGTGGATTGATACTGTCTCATATCATCTCAATCTAGGAACTAATCATAAGGACCTCCTATCATTTATACATCTTGGTGATCTAATCACAAATGATAAGAGAGCAATCTCATTTGTCACATAGTTAATTTGTACAACAACACCAAGATATGTACAAATAGTGACACTATGGGTCATAATTGTCCAACAATACATATGCCATATACACAGGACTGACAGATTTTGTCTGATATTGATAGGATATCATGAGCATCAGTCCACACCCAACGAGCATTTGGAGGTCTAATCTAAATAGATCGGTGATGTGACTGCCTTCAAAGTGTTGAGGATGTCTCATATATCAACAGTGGTATCGCAAGTTGAAAGATCACTTGCTACTCGAATCGAGAAGATTTCTATTGACGTTGGTATACCATCTATTAGGAAATCTTCGGTGAGTCATTCAGTGTTTATCAAATAAACACATACACGTCTATACGAGTCTCACAAGACTCATGGTTCATTGGGATAAACCATCGGACCAAGTCTCGATATACGATATGTACTAATCTCAGCAGATTTCACTAACCGACCTGTGTCAGTAAATCTTGACCAGTAATTTTATTTGAGAATATATAATTTATAGTGACGCTTCCCAATGTCAATTACAAATTATGTTGTAACTGCGCACTACGTTGTAAATCTTGGGGCCTTTGTCTAATATATACATATCACTAAATCAGATTTAGTTTCAATCTAATTGTAATTAGATCGAATACGTATATAAAAACAAGAGGTGCTACCATTAAGTAAGTAATTGTAGGCATTGCATTTTTTGCATGTGAAACCCGATGATGAGTCTTAGTTGGAGGCACTACCTTTTTTAAGTTAAGGATATTGCGGGAAACGGACGTCGGAAGGGGAAATTCGGAATAAGTATGTCATCAAGTTCATTTCACAAGTTCACTGTTTTCGTTCGTGCTGCGTCCGTTGCCACGTTTGAACGTCAAACAGATTGCGGGCGTTCGTGCAGCGTTCTAAGAGGCATTCGAACGGTGTTGGTATTTCTGGTTTTGCTGCGAGGCCCACACGCCCAAGGCCCTTAAATAACACCCAAATTAAATCAAATATTAATTAGATAATGTAATTAAATAAAATAATAATTAAATCATTTACAAATTAAATAAAACATAAAATAAAATCATGCCTAATTCAAACAAATCAAATATGTTATATACCTAATTAAAAAGATGATATACCTAATTAAAATAAATCATAACAAATAAAAAATATTGTATTCCTAATCTAGCCAAGACATGTCCCCCAATCAAATCCAATGCTTTCATTGTCTAACACTAAATCATATCCTAATTGAATGCACCAAATCCCTTCCTTGTGAGACAAGGTGAAGCCCTAACCCTTCTCTATATAAACAACCCCTAACCAAAGCCATCCTCTCCTTGAGACATATAGTTCACGCCCATCACAAGAAGAAAACAATCAAAGAATTTCCCATCACCTTCACTGTAACATCCCGCCTAAGCCAAGATGCTACCGGCAGGAGACAGGCTAATCCTGACTCCATAAGCCTCTGACTTTGACAAAATTTCGGCATGACCTCTACTAAAAACGAGCAACCTGAATCAATTCCAGCTCCTCTAAACAACCTATTGGGCCCGACATTAATAATATACACCAAATCAATAAACTCAAGACATAATAATTGGGCTCCGTGCCCGAAAATACGTATAAACAAAAACTTTTACAAACTTTAATCTTATACAATGAAACTTAAACAACTCAATTACTTTACAAATAAACTCATAAACAACTTGACTCTTATACTCCCAAGACCTGGTGACTGGCTCACTGCAACGCTGCTACTCGGCTCCTCAAGATCTGGTATCTGTGGTCGATCGATCGGATCACCAACCTGCAAAACTCAAAACACTAGCTTTCGCATCGCTACTGTGCTGAATTATTACTTTCCTTACTTAATCCTTTACTAGCTCCAAATCAGATTTTTACTATAATTATCTTTCTTTTTTCACTTTGAAATATCATCAAATCGGATCTATAGCATATTCATTCTTTCAAGCATTCATTATACTATCATCAATTGTATATGTATGCATACGTAGCCATGTTATCATGCACTAATAATTATAATAGATTCTTTTTATGTAAAGAAACTACTCATACAAACATTGACCAATTATACGTATGGGAATGCTAATGCAATCATGCACCATGTCAACCATGTGTAACTTAAATGATTTCTAAGATATATATGGTCAATATGCATTATGAAAGTATACTTTCTTTTAGTTTCAAAACATGTTATCAAAACATCTTTATCAAAAATTTATTTTGGAAACTTAATCTTTCTGAAAAACTGTTCTTGAGGTTCTGGTTTCTGAAAGCTGAATTCAAAGTCTATTTCTGAAAACATTATGCTGAAAACTGAAATCTGAAATCTATATCTTTTGAAAACTGAAAACTTTCTCTGAGTTTTGTGTCTCTGTCTGAAAATCTGGACGTATGAGGGCGTTACGTATCGCCGTCCCCCCATACGCCTATCTGGAGGCAGAAGTGCAAATCCATGACTTTGGGGCGTTACGTATCGCCGTCCCCCAAAGCATGCCACTACTGTCTCATATCTGGTGGTCTTGGGGCGTTACGTATCGCCGTCCCCCAAGCCACAATCTGGAACTGGGGGTGCGGATCTATGCTACCACCCAAGCTCAAACTGTGGGGTCCAGGGGCGTTGTGTATCGCTCATCCCCCTAGCCCCGGCTCGAGGATCTGAGAGCGTCCCCTCAGTCCTCCACATGTGCACATGTCTCTCTGAATCCGTCAATTCCATAGTATCTGTCAATTCCGAACTGTATCTCAAGTTACTTACTGGGGTGAGTTTTTTTCCTCATGCCCCGAAAAAGAAATAAAACCATAATCCGTATCTCAAAACTGTAAAACATTTTCTGAAATACATTTTCTTTCAAAAGCATTTGAAACTTTTTCTTTAAAACTCTTTGATTTTCATAATCGTTCTTAATTTCAACTCAATTTATGAAAATCTTAATGCATATACGTTTCTTATACTTTTGCTAATCACAGCCAGGCTTTCTTATGTATTTATCTTTGGATTATCATATAACTACATGTATATATTCATGCATGACTATGATATGTACATTCTATTACTTATATGCTTTCATTACTAACTATCTTAAGTCCCATATATTTATACTATCTTCGATGTACCTTACATATAACATACATGCATATGTTCATGCATATCTATAACTTAATGACATGTGAATCCTATTCTTTATATGCTTTTATCTTGAGTAAACTCATGTTCTATGTGCTCATACCATCCTCATGGCGAATTAAATTGATATTGAGCATATTAACTCCTCAAACAGATTTAATGATTATCATTTCAAATAGCACAACAATTCAAGATACCATACTCGATAGTCATCAATTTATAATTCTCAGCAAACAAAGAACACAAATAATAATAAATCTCAATATCCATAATCTCTTTTAAATTATACTCATTTTATCACCTTGATAATACTGCATTTGGTTTTACCACCAAATCTAATCTATCATAAAGCCATTGTGGAATCAATTCTACTTTTATTACTAATTTTCGTTTTTAATAAAACAAACCCAGCTTAACTTCACCTTAAACTGGACTAAACAAAATCGACTGCAAATCTTGGCATTAACCACTTTAAATTATAGAAAATAAACTACAATATACTTACCTTTATTGAGACTGGGAGTTTGTTAGAATTTAACCTTATCATCTCTTTACTTATCTCCAGTAGATTTTTATACCATTTTGAATCAATAACGCCCAACTACTAACACACATATCATTCTGTATTCTATACACACACACGGCCCCAATACTGTTTACCACACATCCAAGTTTATCAAGCTTAGAGCATTAACAACCCACAAAAATTCTATCTCCTTTACTACTACCAAATGGTCCAATAATTCTCTAATTACTAGCACAAATATTTATTCTAAATTATAATTATGTGCGAATGAAGAAATTCAATTTTAAAGTCGCAATGAACTATCAAGCCGTATTAAAGCATCACTGAGCTTCTCAAACTAAGTAATAGTGTGTAAACCATTTATGATTTACCGAACAATTAATTGTTCTATCAATTCCCAAATTCACAATAATAACCACCAAATGGAAACCCAAAACAGCCTTCCAACTATTTTTTTTTTTTTTTTTTTTTTTTTTTTTTTAGTAACTTATTATTCATGTAGAAACCAACCCTATATTGACCAATAAACCTATTTCAAGATTCCAGAAATGATCAGTGAACTAAACTCAAATTGACATAACAATATGACAATCAAATAACAATTAACTGAAAAATACCCATAGAACTATTTAATGGCCGAATCCACCAAACTGATTAGCAAATGACAAAAATTAAAACAAACCCATCACAAGTTAACATTCGGTCATAACCCCAAATTTTCAAAGTTCATTAATCCATCTAAACACATCAAAGGCATACAGACTTAAGAGAATCACTTCCACAATGTACTTAACACATCTAATCGATATTTCACTCTATATTCAAGACTTTTCCCAATTTCTAAGTTAAATACCGATTCTTTCCCAATTTCCCAATTACTCCAATCGGATTAATTTCTTCGATTTCAAGGTTATTATTCAGTTTCAAATTACCCTTTTATACTCTTCTTCGTGATTCTTATCTTAATTTTGAATTTTCTTTGTACAAATCAACTAAACCCATAAACACCCAACTCAAAGAAATCACTGCACAGAATACTTACTTATGCTCATACTTTCTTTCACGCACTGCACTGTTCTCTCTCTCTCCCTTCTGTTTTTATTTCTTCTAGTTTCTTCTTTGGTCTGCTCCCCGTCTTCTTCTTCTAATATTTTTTTCTCTACCGTGAGCTGTGTGTGTGTTCAAAACGTGTGTGTGTTTATTATGTCTATGTGTATGTGTTAAATGTCCCCACGTGTGTGTTATATATGCAATACATGTGTGAGAAATTTTCTAGAATAATTAAATGTTTATGTATTAAATGCATGAAGAAAATATCTAGGGTGTGTGTTATAATATCTAGAATCCTCTACACAAGTATGGTTAATTTCAAATTAACCCCTCAAGTTTAAATTAATAATATTTCATAACTATTTTCTTGAAATTAATTCTATTTTACCATAAATATTATCATAACGTTCGAACGCGACTGCTCACGCAAAAAAAAAATAAAATTTACGCTAATATTCTAAATAATCTAGGATGTTACATTCACACAATATCATTCACGGTAATAGCATAAAGAAGTAAAACAATTTCTCTCCCCCCCACTCCATCATAGCCGAAAATATCATAGCCCTTAAACCCCCACACATCACCGAAAATCTCCCCCAAACAGCAGCCCCTTTCCACCGAAAATAGTAGCCCCAAATCACTCCAAATAGCAGCCCAAATCACTCCAAACAGCAGCCCAAAAACACCCAAAACAATCCCTAAAATCTTAAAACAGTAACATAAAACTGCACTTATAATCCTTAAAATAATCACACAAAAAACTGCACTTAAAACCTTTAGAAAACACCCAAAATAGTCCGTTCAAAACAGTGACCTAAACAGTGAGCATAAAATACAAAGGAAACAGCAGCAAAACGGAGGCCAAACAGCAAGCAAAACAGCAAAACAGTGAGCTAAGACGCTAAACCAGTGAACCGGAGAAGTTGAGGAGCTTTACCCTTCCGATCTCCGTGAAACGCAAGTCCGAAAGTCGGCAAAAAAGGTTAGACCTTAGAGTATTTTCCACATTCGTTTTCTTTTTTTATTTTTATTATTTATTGAATATTGTTCGCATGATTGTTATGTTGAAATGCATGTTGTGGCCCTTGAGTAGATAAATATGCATGTATTACGAAATATTGTATGTTGTGGTCTTGGAATAAAATAAAAGATGTGTCAACTCTCGCGGTATATCGGATGGAAACCCGGACATAAATTTCATAGCCGATTCTGAATGGACGGTAGTATGATCTGTACTCAAAATACAACTCCACGTACCGCTTGAGTAAACGGCACCTTCTTTTGTTTTATATTGCTTTGATTTATTTATTTTTCGTCATTTGAATTCCGCATGTTACTTTTGTATGCATGACGCGATCGAGTGCATGGGCTTAGTAAGTCGGATTAAAGGTCCCCTATTTGGAGGGGTTAAAATCCTTTACCACGATGTTTTGCCGCGCCGGTTGATGTGTGTTCGGTTAAATGTAAGATATGTCCAATCGGGCATAGTAAGTTTGATATTATTGTCTTTATTCTTTGTATGCATGACACGATCGAGTGCATGAGCTTAGTAAGTCGGATTAAAGGTCCCCTATTTGGAGGGGTTAAAATCCTTTACCACGATGTTTTGCCGCGCCGGTTGATGTGTGTTCGGTTGGATGTAAGATATGTCCAATCGGGCTTACTAAGTTTGATATTATTGTCTTTCTTCTTTGTATGCATGATGCGACCGAGCGCATGGGCTTAGTAAGTCGGATTAAAGGTCCCATGTTTGGAGGGGTTAAAATCCTTTTCCACGATGCTTTGCCACGCCGGTTGGTGTATATTCGGTTGGATGTGAGATGAGTTCAATCAGATACGTGAGATCCCACATTGTGGATTTGTTTGTCTATGAATGTGTTGCATGCATCAGGTCTGGTTCCGTTCGAACGCGTTCTCGAACGCCACACGAACGTGAACCTTCTGTTTACCGTTCGAAAGCGTTCTCGAACGCATTTTCTTAGTTCCATCATGCATCAGGTCTGGTTCCGTTCGAACGCATTCTCGAACGATATACGAACACGAACCTTCTATTTACCGTTTGAACGCGTTATCAAACGCTACGCGAACGCGCACGCATCTTCTTAGTGTTCATGCATCTGGTCTGGTTCCGTTCGAACTCGTTCTCGAACGCTATACGAACTCGAACCTTCTGTTTACCGTTCGAAAGCGTTATCAAACGCTACGTAAATGCGCACGCATCTTCTTTGTGTTTCTTGCATCAGGTCTGGCTCCGTTCGAACATGTTCTCGAACGCTACGCGAACGCGCACCCACTGAACTGAGTTATTTTCATCAGATTTCGTACATAATTGTCCCTAGTAGCTATTCCTTCGTATGATGAACCTGATTGTTTCTATGCATTATGCAAGATTGTGTAGGTGTTGTTCATCTGTATTCCCCACATGTATGAGTGTAATGTGTTTATTAACTTGTATGCTTGCCGTATGTTAATCTTTATGTATGCAAATTGAGACATAGATTACATGCAAATATGATGTATGCAAATTCGGATATGTGTTACATGTAAATTTAGATGAACTTGTTGATGTATGCATGTTAACTTAGAAGCATGACACTCTTGGAAATAAATGTTACTTAAGCTTGATTAAATTATTACATAAATCTTTTTATTATAAGTGACATAAGTAAGGGACTGTTTCGAACCCAACGGTTTGAGGTCTTCCCTTGCGAGGGGTGAGTGCGGCCTTAAATCTCATTTTCCCGGTTCACACTGGGTGGCGACTCTATTATTCTCCAGTTTAGTCCCCAGTGGCTACTCCATACTCCCGACTAGGCCGCGAGCCTAGAACAACATGCGTCGCTCAGTTTCTGTGTCCCACAGTCTGGCGACTCCACTGCGGATAGAGAATCGGCCCCAAAATATTGTCTTGTAATGTTTGGATTTATGTTCTAATTGACCGTGTCTATAGTGGATAAAACGAGGGTTTAATCAAGGGCATTTTGAGGCTAGGTAATGGTTTGGTGTCTTTCTTCATTCACTACCTTCCTAGAAGGAAAAGCTGTGAAGGCACCTATGTGGCCATCTACTCATAGCCTATTGTGATGGACTAATTTGAAGGACTCGTTGTTTATTCTTGTCACCAAGCGATAAGAGCCTAAGAGGCTAGGGTACTTAAGAGAGCCTCGCTCCACCCTCTCTCTGGAGAATCTACAACGGGAAATCCATTTGACAGTCATAACACACCATAGCTCATTGGCACGTACCTTAGTGTATAAAAAAAAGTGCACTCACTTGGTCGCTCGAACTCTTGATTGGGGAGACCTAGTTGTGGGCCATCCTTCGCCGGTGAGAGCCTTTGTCTACACTGTTGCGAACCCCACTGTAAGAGTTCAATCAAGGTCCAAGGATCAACAAATCATGCACAAAAACC
>SKCR01014942.1:0-10391 GCA_019454045.1 Zanthoxylum bungeanum | reverse complement strand
GAGGCTAGTGCCTTGCCTGCCTTGATATCCTCCCTGTGTCCCTTGCCCATTCGGCAGTCACGTTTCCAGTGACCCTTCTTGCCGTAGTTGAGGCAGACATCTTGAGACTTGTCCCTTGGCTTCCCAGAAGCTTTTGTCAACTTGCCTTACCATTTTTCCTATGTTTTCTTCTTCCTCTCCCTCCAGTAGCTTTGGGCCCAGCCCTTGGCCTCTGAGAGGTCGATGCATAGTGTGCCTCGCGCTTGCCCCTTTTTGGAGTTCTTTTTCAGACTCCTTCAAGATGGATAACAGCTCTCCAAGAGAGTCATCCGTGTCCATCAACTTATAGTTGATTATGATTTGTTTCCAAGAATCAGGAAGTGACTGTAAGATCAAATCTACGGTCAGCTCAGCCTCCAAGACTATTCCCATATTGGCCAACTCATCAATATCGGCGATCATTTGAGCCCCGTGGGCCTCAACTGATGCGCCTTCAGTCATTCGGCGCGGAAGAGTTTCTTCACCAACTCGTACCTCTCCATCCGCTTGTTGGTGCGGTGGAGATCTCTCAGTTTAGCTATCATATTATAAGGATCCAAGTCCTTATTCTGGCGACGAAAGTGCTGAGTCATCGAAGCTAACATAATAGCCTGAGCAGTGTCACAATCATTGCTGTGAGTTTTCCATAACTCCAGCTCAAGTGGGTCAGTGGGCTTAGGCGGGAGAGGTATCTGTATAGTGTACAGCATCCTCTCAGCCCCAAGGACTATCCTTAGGTTCATTTCCCAATCAGCGAAGTTTGTGCCCTTAAAGACATTGTCACCCATGATGATGTCTCTGACATTTCCCTTGCTTGCCATCTCAACTACGATAGTCCAACTATCTAGTCAACGATAAAATGGGTACAGTCAAACTGTTACAAGAAAAAATAACAATGTATTAGTCCAACTAATTTTAATAAATAGACGAAATAATTTTGAAAGACGCGTAAGGCTAAATATTTGAACGAAATTGCAAATTCAATACTAGCCTCCCACTATTTTTATCAAGTCTCTAACCCTCTGTTGAGAACTCGGGAAATCCTATTTCCTAGTGGGCTAGGATCCCGTTAAATACACACAACCTTGACTTTGGCCAACAAATTGTATGCTATTTAACTAGGTAGATCTCAAGATCATTGGATCCCATCCAATTCCTAGATCCGGTTAGGTGGACTTCCAAGTCCAAAACATATGTACATTACTTATGCCAATGTATCTAATACATTTTCCTAACCATATCCTCCGAATCATCTAGGCCTTGGCTTTGGCACAACAAACCTAATGATTCCAGTTAAGCGGGACCCATTGACAAGGAAAGTTTCGTAATCAATGTCGTTGGACAAGAGTGATCTTGACTTTGGCCAACAAATCACAACTTGGACAAGACACCGATGTGGAACAAAACTCTCATGATTCAAGTACATCCTCAATTGACAAAGGTCTTGACTTGGGCCAACAAACCAATGCCAATTTTGGATCTTGAACAAGAATCATTCAATGGAAGGATAATCGCTTAATATAAATTGAGGGATTTTTGCGTAATTGGCAACCAATTTATTATCTTTGTTAGGTCTCATCATCATACACCCTTAAGCATGCTTCGAAAACATCATAAAGTGCGTAAAGTAAATTAATAGTGATATACGGATGGATATATAAAACAACTTGTTCCTAGAACAAATCACTCTCTTTCTTCTCCCCATTAGCATTATACTACTCTACTACCCAATTACATAATACATAAGAGAAACCTCATTTACATTGAGGGGAATTAGGTGAGAAGAGAATACAAAGAGATAAAAGAGATAAGGCTGGACACGCAGGTCCAATTTATAAATTCTAAATTTACAATAATTTCTAAAATTACCCTTTCCCTTCTAATATCCATCCGATATACACTATTCATTCATCACATACATATATATTCCATCAAGACATGCTATACAACCAATCAAATCCAATTAATTAGTCTTTGTTTAAATGATCATCCAATGTTCAAACAACGGTTTGATTTTGCGCGAGTCCAACTCGTTTGAGAATAAGTACATAAGGTACAATTCACGAATTATATCGACTACCCGTTAAATCCAATTTAAGTCGTATTCAATACTAATTCAATTTATTTAATTCTAAATTAAATGTTTACACTTTTAATGTGCTTTAAAGACTTAGATTCTAAATCTAATCTAATTGGGTCTCCAAGCCCACTAACATCCAATGTTTGTTTAATTAAGTCCGATGGGCTTTCAATTGATTTATTAAGGCTTGGGTTTTGGTCAATGTGGGTCAAACCCAATTTCCAAGCCCAAATAAGGAATCACCCTCAGTGCCATAAAATCAATTTCAAGCCCATAAGGCCCAATTAAACATTAAAGCCCATTTTACTATATTTGGACTTAATGGAGTGATTTTAAGCCCAAATTGGATCCAATCCTTTTGGCCCAAATCTACTTGGCCAACCAAGCCCATTATGCCCAAATGTAATATACAAGCCCAATTTTACAATTAAGCCCATTAATTAAATTTTAATATTCCAATTTTTAAAATTCAATTAATTAAAGTGTAAATCCATGATTAATTCATTAAACCAAATATTTCAAAAAACAACCAATTTAATTTATTAATCATCACTTGTTCAAAACACATGTCCAACATTTATTTGAACAAAAAATCAAGTCCTTTAACATGCCATATTGCATTCGGCCAAGAGGGATTTTTTGTTCGATTTGTTTTTCAATCCGATTGAATCACTAATCTAAGTCCCGTATACGTTTTAAGTCATCTAATGAACTTGTAAACAGAAAATTACAATCCAGTGCAAGGACCTCCATTTTCGGTCAAGCAACAATTTTGGGGAAAAAATCATCCAATGCATTTTTCTCAAATTGATCATGTATAATATCATATTTCATACATATAATCATACTTAAGTCATCTAATGAACTTGTGCATGAAAAAATTACAATCCAGTGGAAGGACCTCCACATTCGGCCAAAGCAACCATTTTGGGGAAAATCATCCAATGCATTTTTCTCAAATTGATCATGTATAATATCATATTACATACATATATGCATACTTTATCATCAAATTTCACAAGAACATGCTTCAATCAATTTTCCCCAAATTAACCCTAATGTATTCATGCTTAAACATGGCTCCATGATACCAGTGTAGGTTTCTATTATTAGTCCCAAAGAAAGTATAAGCCAATGAAACACACGATTTATACATGCAAATCTTGAAGCATGGCGGAATCATACTTACAAGCTTGTGACGAAAAATGATGAAGAAAATCCTTGAGTCTTCAAGGTGGAAACTTTCGGCCAAGAGCATAAAGGGAGAGAAGCTTCAGTCTTCAAGTGTTCCAAGCTCCAAGGTTGTTTCCCTATCACCTCCTTTGATCCTTCATTGTGCTAGCAAAATGGAGAAATGAAAAATAATTTTTCTTGCCTTGTTGAAGCTCACGGCGTGAGCAAGAAGAAGAAGAGGGAGAGAGGCTTTTGGTTTGCTTTTGGTTTTCTCTTTTTAGTTTCCAAAACGTGAATGATGAGATAACATTTACCAAAAAATATTTGGTAAATATCCCTCCAAAACGTGAAACGTTTTGCCTCCCAAAAAGCCATTAAATGGCCTCACCTACTTACATTGAGTATAGTGACAATGTATCATCCAATAAAGGTGACTAGATACATCCATCAACTAGTCGTGTCAAGTGATGAGACTTCGCGATGTGATTTGCGGGTCCCCTCGTTTCAAAATACGAATGTGTCCGCAAACACTTTCGGGCTCGGTTTCGCTAATTCCGAATTAACGAATTTCCGTCGCGACGTAATTAAATATTATGCCTAGTGAAATTACTATTCACATCGCTAACGAATTAATTCTAAATAATTCGTTTGCCCGAATTAAAATCCGATTTTAATTCCGCGCCGAAATCTAATTTCGTTTAATATATCGAATATATTATTTTATCGATTAATTCCAAATTAATCGTTCTCCTCTCCTAATTAGGCATTTTATCCAAGATAAAGTTTCTCCGTAATTAATCCAAGATTAATAAAGTTCGAATCAAACATCATAGGTGAATCTTCAGGAAGCGACCCAAGAGATCTCCGGATATGTCGGCAGTAAATCGGTCGTTGGATAATCCGAACACGTACGTACCTCGTACTACGTTTTTTACCGATTTACAAGACAAGGTTGGCTTCTAGCAAAGCGCCATGCCTACCCAATTCTCCAGAAATATTCTTATTGGAATATTATATCTTTATCAAGCGTAGTATACCGTAGTATCGCGTACATCGATCCAGTACCAGACCGGACGATCACATGTTAGGCTTGGGGCTGGAAATGTGTATGCCCCGTACGAAACATATATCGGACATCAAATAACTAGTCTCTTTAAATTGGACAATCCTGACCTGGTCATACTCTCCCGACGGTTGCAACCTTTTATAGAGTACTAGTTCTGTATCCTCCTGCGTGATCATCATCTCCATATGTCTGAAGTGATACTTCCATCTTGACATCACATCCAGTACACTACGATTCTCGATAAACCCAGAAGAGGCGCACACAGAACCGGTTAAAACCCCGAACCACCAAAACCAAAGTTTACCGATTGTCGCAAGTACTAGCGATGCAAGTCTCAGGTTAAGACCATATACACCTACCCTGATGCGGCCTCCCATAGACACGCAGACATACTACCAATGGGATTCCGCGGGGTCTATCCAGAGCGAAGCTGTTTTCCGTACCATCAGTAAAACACAACCTCCTATCGCACTTGCATAAGTATCCAATACTTAAATATATGAGAACTATGCCGTTGTGCCATCACAACTCGCACAAGTGCAATACTACTCTATTCCGCATTATCGATGTCCGATCTCG
Organism: Zanthoxylum bungeanum; assembly: GCA_019454045.1. Classification (NCBI taxonomy): domain Eukaryota; kingdom Viridiplantae; phylum Streptophyta; class Magnoliopsida; order Sapindales; family Rutaceae; genus Zanthoxylum; species Zanthoxylum bungeanum. The sequence continues at coordinate 5,475 of SKCR01014942.1, read as the reverse complement.
ATAATACTCCGACTAGGGATATTTAATGATTAAACCTTTTAATATTGATACTGTCTCATATCATCTCAATACGGAACTAATCATATGGACTTTTGCCATTAATATATCAAAGTAAATAATTTACAAAACGGCAAAAGGCAATTTCATTATCACATAGTTAATTTTGTATAATAATACAATATCATTTACAAAACAGTGACGCTATGGGTCATAATGTCTAACAATAGGAATTCGACTGTATCCAAAACCAACGACTAGGAATATTTACATAAGAATAATCTACACCTGGTGTCAAAACTATTCTAAGGTCGATGTCATCTTAGCATATCTATACACCATCTAATACGCATAATGACAATACCATTAAAAATGTATTGAAATGAAAAAGTAGTTATTTTATTAATACATAATAAAAGGTACAATTCGGATTGCAACCAAGCACCAACTCCATCAAACTTCCACTTGCTTAGTGCCAATCTGGATGATACCGTAGTCTCATCTCCTCCACATGTTTATCGAGTAACTTAGGAGGTAAGGCTTTGTAAGCGGGTCTGCTATGTGGTCTTGTCTTTGAACCTTCAAGACCACTATGTCTTTTCGTTCAATTATCTCTCTAATTACGCGGTATTTCCTTTCCACGTATTTAGACTGGAATGTGCCCTCAGCTCCTTGTCTGCACGATGGCTTCCATTATTATCACAGTACAATGGGATTGAATTCGTAATACTAGGCACAACGCCAAGTTCTGTGATAAAATTTCTAATCCAAACAGCTTCTTTAGCAGCTTCTGAAGCCGCTATAAATTCCGCCTCAGTGGGTGGAATCATCTATTTAGCCTTGCTTTGTACAACGCCAACTTACAGCACCACCGTTAAGGGTAACTATGTTAAATGATGTAGATTTTCTATCATCTGTATCTCCTTGGAGTCGGACTCTATATAACCCTAAACTTGTAGCTCATTTTCTCTATATATTAGAAACTTATCCCTAGTACCCTTAAGATATTTAGGATATGTTTCACGGCTTGTCCAATGATCATTACCTTGATCAAATTGATATCGACTGGTCACACTGATGCCGAAACTAATGTCACGTTCTAGTAATAGCATAACATACATTATACTTCCAATACAAAAAGCATATGGCAAGTTAGACATCCTAACTCTCTCTTCCTCAGTTGAGGTGCCATTTTCTTCGAAAGATGTATACCATATCCGAAAGGTGTTGGACAATTATGACCAATAGCGTCACTATTTGTAAAAGACATTGTGTTTTTGTACAAATTAACTATGTGACAATGGAAATTATTATTTTATCATTTTGTAATTAGATTACTAAATATATATAAATGATAAAAGTCATTATGATTAGTTCCGGATTATAAGATATGAGACAGTATCAATCCACAAAGGTTTAATCATTAAATATCCCTAGTCGTAGTATTATCGAGATTGGACATCGATAATGCGGAATATACTAGTATTTCACTTGTGCGTGTTATGGAAGCATAACAGTATAGTTCTCATATATTTAGTATTTGATACTTATGCAAGTGTGATATGAGGTTGTGTTTACCGATGGTACGAAAACAGCTTCGCTCTGGATAGACCCCTCGGAATCCCATTGGTAGTATGACTATGTGTCTATGGGAATCCGATTCAGGGTAGGTGTATTTGGTCTTAACCTGAGACTTGCATCGCTAATACTTGCGACAATCAATACGCTTTGGTTTTGGTCGTCCGAGACTTTAACAGGTCTGTGTACGCCTCTTCTGGGTTTATTGAGAATCGTAGTGTGTTGGGTGTGATGTCAAGAAGGAAGTATCACTTCAGTCATATGGAGATGATGATCACGCAGGGATTTAGAACTGGTTCTCTATTATGTTACAACTATTGGGATAATATGACAATGTCATGATTATCTGATTATATAGACTAGTTGCTTGTGATCCGATATATGCTTCGTACGGGGCATACACTATTCTAGCCTCAGGACTTGCATGTGACATCTGATACTGGATCACAATATGCAATACTACGTATACTATGCCTGTCATAGATTATATATTCCTTAAAGAATATTTCTAGAGAATTGGGAAGGCACGGCGCTTTGCTAGAAGCCAACTATGTCTTGTAAATCGGTAAGAACGTGGTACCGGGTACGCACGTGTTCGGATAGTCCGATGATCGGATTTACTGCCAACATATCCAGGGATCTCATGGGTCCCTTCCCGAAGATTCACCGATGACGTATGACTTGAACATAATTAATCTGGGATTAATTACGACGAGAATTTATCTAGGATAAAATTCGATAAGAAGAGAGAGAACGATTAATTTGGAATTAATCGATTAAATAATATATTCGATATATTAAATGAAATTAGATTTCATAATGGAATTAGAATTGGATTTTAATTTGGGCGAACGAATTAATTTAGAATTAATTCGCGAGCGACGTTCGTAATAATTTTCCAAGGCATTATTATTTAAATAAATTGGATTTAATTACGTCGCGACGGAAAATTCATTTAATCGGATTAAGTGAACCCGAGCCCGAAGTGTGTTGAGCAAGCCACTTGAATTTTGAATTAAAGTGGGTCCCACCAACTTACATCACTTGTCCATCAAGTGTCAAAGTTGATTGATGGGAGTAGTTGGAGGCATTAAATGCATTTTTCCCTCTAAAACTTTGCTTAGCCTTTTGGTAAATGATATACCAAAATTTGGTTTTGACTTTTCATAAGTGGTAATTGATTTTAGAAATCAAAAATATAAAAAAGCCAAATAACTCTCTCATCTCCTCCTTTTGCCGTGAACCACCAAGAACAAATGAATGAATTTTGTTGCAATTTTTCTTCCTTAGCTAGCACTTAAAGAATCATACAAAGGTGATAGGGAAACCTTTCCCATTGAGTTTGGAATCAAAAATCAAGCTTGGAGCTCAACATACAAATTCAAAGAGGATCTTGGAGCAACTTCAAAGGAGACCAAGTTTTATTCTCAACACATCCAACAAACCGATCAAAGTGAGTATAATTTCTGCTATATTCCTTTGAGTATTCACACATGTTTATGCTTAATATATCCTTGGCTAGTTCTTAGAGAACCCAACAATGGTATCGGAGCCTATTTAAGCATGAAATGAACTTAGGGTTTATAATCTTGATTTTGGGGATTTTGTGATTTGAGCATGATATCTTCAAATTGATGGTTTGGATAAGCTTGGATGATGTTAAATTAGATTTATGCATCTTAATATTTGAGAAAATAAATTGGATTAATTTTCCCTATATTTGCTTACATTGGCCGAGAGTTAGAAGCCCTTTATGTCATGGTGATTTTCATTTTTTAAGGCCATTGGATGTGTTTAAAATGCTTGGATATATTGATTTGTGATTTAATTGGATTGAAATCAAAATTGATATAAAAATCCCATCATTTCCGTGAATTGTAGAGCATGTAATGAGGTTGGTTTTGCTTCAATAATGTTGGACATGTATTGAATATGATAAAACATGATTAATTATGTAAATTGATATTTTGGAAATGTTAATTTGAATAATTAATTATGGCTATACACTTTAATTAAATAAATTGTGATATTTGGAATATTAGAATTTAATTAATTAGGCTTAATTTGGAACTGGGCTAAAATAGTTATATTTGGGCCTTATGGGCTTGGTTGGGCCAAGTTGGTTTATAACAATTGGATTGGAACCAAATTGGGACTAAAACCATATCATTAAGTCCAAATATAATAAATGGGCCTTTAAATAATTAATTGGGCCTAATGGGCCAAAATTAATTTAATGGCAAAGGGTGATTCCTTATTGGGCTTTGGTTGCCAAAGTCCATGCCTTAAGAAATTAATTGAAAGCCCATTGGACTTTAATTAATTGACATTGGATGTTAATTGTGTTGGTTATTATCTAGGTCCCAAGATCAAACAAGCAATGAAAACAATGTGTGAACACACCAACGGAGATAGCGGAATACTCACATCGATCGGTTGAGTCGATTTGAAGACGAATGAAGGCCAAATAGCCACTGCCAAGGACGCCAAACTGCTGCAGTTCACTGCCTCCATTTTCAGAATTTTGAGATGACAAACGGAGCTCCAAGCCTCGTCTAACGGATCCCGGCTCATGGGCGAACCTCCCTACCACCTTCGCAAGACTCGTAAGTGTGCTAGCACTTGAATTTTCACCATGAAAACCCACTCTTGCTTCCCTATATGTCACGCCATTTCTGGTTCAAAACCAGTGAACAAAAATGGCTGTTTTGGCGTGAGGAGAAGAGAGAAAATTGAGAGAGAAGAAGTTGTGTTGTGTGTTAGTGAAAAGCTTTTCCAAAAAGCTTTATATATTTTTTTTCATAAAATATATATTAAAACATTTACCAAATGATTAATTAAAATCAAAAGTAAATATTTCCCTCCAAACACTATTTCAACAACTCACATCACTATTCAAATGTCACTTTAATAAAGTGATGTGATGCAAGTCATTATATTTAGTATTCAATTATGACCAATAGCGTCACTATTTGTAAAAGACATTGTGGTTTTTGTACAAATTAACTATGTGACAATGGAAATTATTATTTTATCATTTTGTAATTAGATTACTAAATATATATAAATGATAAAAGTCATTATGATTAGTTCCGGATTATAAGATATGAGACAGTATCAATCCACAAAGGTTTAATCATTAAATATCCCTAGTCGTAGTATTATCGAGATTGGACATCGATAATGCGGAATATACTAGTATTTCACTTGTGCGTGTTATGGAAGCATAACAGTATAGTTCTCATATATTTAAGTATTTGATACTTATGCAAGTGTGATATGAGGTTGTGTTTACCGATGGTACGAAAACAGCTTCGCTCTGGATAGACCCCTCGGAATCCCATTGGTAGTATGACTATGTGTCTATGGGAATCCGATTCAGGGTAGGTGTATTTGGTCTTAACCTGAGACTTGCATCGCTAATACTTGCGACAATCAATACGCTTTGGTTTTGGTCGTCCGAGACTTTAACAGGTTCTGTGTACGCCTCTTCTGGGTTTATTGAGAATCGTAGTGTGTTGGGTGTGATGTCAAGAAGGAAGTATCACTTCAGTCATATGGAGATGATGATCACGCAGGGATTTAGAACTGGTTCTCTATTATGTTACAACTATTGGGATAATATGACAATGTCATGATTATCTGATTATATAGACTAGTTGCTTGTGATCCGATATATGCTTCGTACGGGGCATACACTATTCTAGCCTCAGGACTTGCATGTGACATCTGATACTGGATCACAATATGCAATACTACGTATACTATGCCTGTCATAGATTATATATTCCTTAAAGAATATTTCTAGAGAATTGGGAAGGCACGGCGCTTTGCTAGAAGCCAACTATGTCTTGTAAATCGGTAAGAACGTGGTACCAGGGTACGCACGTGTTCGGATAG
>SKCR01014941.1:0-10407 GCA_019454045.1 Zanthoxylum bungeanum | reverse complement strand
CGGCAATGGTGGCCATTCTTCACTGGTTTGAACCAGTTTGGGCGTGACTTTAGGGGAGCAAGAGTTGGGTTTTCATGGTGAAAACCGCAAGTGCTAGCACACTACGAGTCTTGCGAAGGTGGTAGGGAGGTTCGACCATGAGGCGGGACTCATCCGACGGAGTTTGGAGCTTCGTTTTGAGACCCGAAACTGCCAAGACAGTGAGCATAGACTGGTTGCAGTGGCGTGAGCAAAGCAGTACGTTTTTGGCCTTGATTCATCTTCAAATCGACATAACCGATCAATGTGAGTATTCCGCTACCTCCGTTGATGTATTCATGCATTATTTCATGTCTTGATTTGATCTTGGGACCTTAGAATAAACCAACAAAAAAGAGAAAGGCTGGACACGCAGGTCCAATTTATAAATTCTAAATTAACAATAATTTCTAAAATTACCCTTCCCTTCTAATATCCATCCGATATACACTATTCATACATCACATCCACATTCATTCATTCAAGGCATGTTATACAACCAATCAAATCCAATTAATTAGTCTTTAATTAGGTGACAATACAATGTTCAAACATTGTTTGCATTTGCGCGAGTCCAACTCAATTTGAGAATAAATACTTATAGTATGAATTCACGAATTATATCGAACTACTCGTTAAATCCAATTTAAGTCGTATTCAATACTAATCCTATTATTTAATTCTAAATTAAATATTTACACTTTTATTGTGCTTTTATAACTTAGATTCCAAATCTAATACAATCGGGTCTCAAAGCCCAACTAACATCTAATGTCCGTTTAATTAAAGTCAGATGGGCTTTCAATTGATTTCTTTTAGGCTTGGGTTTTGGTCAATGTATGGGTCAAACCCAATTACCAAGCCCAAGAAGGAATCACCCTCATATGCCATAAAATCAATATCAAGCCCATAAGGCCCAATTAAACATAAAAGCCCATTTATTACTTTGGCTTAAATGGTGTGATTTAGGCCCATTTTGGATCCTATCCAAATGGTCCAAATCTACTTGGCCCAACCAAGCCCATTATGTCCAATATAATAGTTTTAGGCCCAATTCAAAATTAAGCCCAACTACCAAATTTTAAAATTCCAAATTTTATAACTTAATTAATTAAAGTGTATTATCATGATTAATCCTTTAAATCAATATTCCCAAAATATCAAATTAATCCATTAATCATATTTTTATCTTAAATATATGTCCAACATTATTTAATCAAAAAATCAAGTCCCTAATCCTCCATCAAGCATTCGGCCAAGGTGATTAAAATGGTCCGATTTCGTTTTCAATCCAATCGAGTTTCAAATCATCATTCCATATTGTTTCATGTCATCGTAATTCTTAAAATTAAAAAATCATCTAGTCCATATGCTTGCATGTATTCGGCCAAGCCTCATTTAGGTTGGAAAAATTAATCCAATTTATTTTCCATGAAATTGATGATGTATAATCTAAATAACATACATCTAAGCATATTTAATCAAGCAAACTCATCAAATCATGCTTCATACAATTTTCCCCAAATAACATCCTAATATATTTGCATGCTCTTTAAGCTCGATGATACCATTGTTGGAAAAAATAACCAAGCCCCAGATCAACAAGAACAAGCAAAATATATAAATACATGAATGAATAAATTGAAGTATGGCGGAATCATACTCACAATACTTGAAAATGGATGCTTAGATGATGCGAAAACTCCTCCCTTGTGCAGTGAAGCTCTCGGCCAAGAAGAAAAGAGGGACTCCAAGTCGAGTTTGATCCTTCCAAGCTCAAGGATTAGCTTCCCATATCACCTATGTATGATCCCTTGAAGGTGCTAGCCTTTGTTGTGATTTTGAATGCACAACTTCTTCAAATCTTGCCATAAAAATTGAAGAAAGGAGAGCCAAAAACTGCTTGCAAGTTTCGGCAATGTGAGAGAGAAAAGTTGAATGATTTTTGTTATAAAAAATCAATTTATATTTATGCCATAATATTTATTAAATTAATAATAAACTTATGACACAAATCATGCAATGGCTTAGAGTGTCAAACACTAAATTTCCATGCAAAACCATTGAGTGCATTGTACACTATCTCCATGCAATGCATTAGAATTAAATAATGCATAATATGACATGTGTCATGTGGGGCCCACACGTTTCCAAATGAAAGTGGGCCCACGTGCACTCACGCGTTCGGGTTCGATATTTCCGAAATACCGAACTTACGTCGCGACGTTAATTAAATCGAATTTAAATAAATAATTGCGCCTAGCGAAATTATTATTTACGTCGCTAACGAATTAATTCTAAATTAACTCGTTTGCCCGAATTAAAATCTAATTTTAATTTCGCTTCGAAATCGAATTTCGATTATTATATCGAATATAATAATTTTACGATTAATTCCAAATTAATAGTTCTCTCTCTATGTATAGTACTTTTACCAAGATAAAGTCTCTCCGTAATTAATCCAAGATTAATCGAGTTTGAATCATACGTCATTGGTGAATCTTCGGGAAGCGACCCAAGAGATCTCTGGATATGTTGGCAGTAAATACGTCTGTCAGATTATCTGATTACGTACGTACCAAGTACTACGTTTTTACCGATTTACAAGACAAGGTTAGCCTCTAGCAAAACGCCATGCCTACCCAATTCTCCAGAAATATTCTTATTGGAATATAAGATCTATAACAGGCGTAGTATACCGTAGTATAGTGTATATCGAACCAGTATCGGATGATCACATGTAAGGTCTGGGGCTGGAGATGTGTCTGCCCCGTACGATACACATATTCGGACATCAAGCAACCAGTCTCTTTGAATCGGATAATCCTGACCTAGTCATATTATCCCGATGGTTGCAACCATTATAGAGTACTAGTTCTGTATCCCTCGCGATCATCATCTCCATATGTCTGAAGTGATACTTCCATCTTGACATCACACCCAATACACTACGATTCTCGATAAATCCAGAAGAGGTGTACACAGAACCCGTTAAAGCCCTGGACCACCAAAACTAAAGTTTACCGATTCTCGTAAGTACTAGCGATGCAAGTCTCAGGTTAAGATCATATGCACCTACCCTGAAGCGGACTCCCATAGACACGCAGACATACTACCAATGGGATTCCGCGGGGTCAATCCAGAGCGAAGCTGTTTTCCGTACCATCGGTAAAACACAACCTCCTACCGCACTTGCATAAGTATCCTATACTTAAATATATGAGAACTATGCCGTTGTGCCCTCACAACATGCACAAGTGCAGTACTAGTCTATTCCGCATTATCGATGTCCAATCTCGATAATACTACGACTAGGGATATTTAATGATTAAACCTTTATGGATTGATACCGTCTCATATCATCACAATCCGGAACTAATCATAGGGACTCTTACCATTTATATCAAAGTAAATAAATTACATAACGGTAAAAGGCAATTTCATTACTATATAGTTAATTTTGTACAATAATACAATATCATTTACAAAATAGTGACGCTATGGGTCATAACTGTCTAACACTTTGACAGTGACTGCCGAGCAGTCCATGGAGCAGAAAATTAGTTTTTGTTCGTCTCCGCGTCGCTCAACCGATCGATGTGAGTATTCCGTAACTTCGTTGATTTGTATTCGCACTTGTTTCATGCTTGTTTATGATCTTGGGACCTTAGCAAACACCAACAATGGTATCTTGAGCAAGGTTGAGCATGAAAATGTTTAGGGCTTAAAATATGGGTAAAATTGTGTTTGAGCATGATTTATGAAATTGGATGAATGAATATGTTTAAATGTGTTTTAATTAAGGATTGATTAGATCAATTTTAAGAAATTATGATTGGATCATTTTTTCCCCAAATTTTTGTGTTGGCCGAATGGTTGGAAGCCCTAATTGACTTGGAATTTTTGATTTTTTGTTCATTGGATGAATTGGAATCATTCGGGAATGTTGATTTAATGTCGATTGTGGATTTAATTAGATTGAAACCGAATCGGACACAAATTGCCCATATTGCCAAGAGCTTTAGCATGTAAAATTAGGTTTGATTTTTGATGAAATGTGTTGGACATGTTTTTTGTAATTGAGCATGATTAATTGTATAAATTAATGTTTTGGAAATATTGATTTGGGTGATTAATTGTGTTATACATTTTAATGTAATTAAATTGGGAAATTGGATTTTTTGAATTTAATTATTTGGGCCTTAAAATTGGATTTGGGCTACTTATGTTGTAAATGGACTTATTGGGCTTGGTTGTACCAAGTTAGGTTTAGGCCAAATGGATTGGATCCAATTGGGCCCAAAATCGCTTCCATAAAGCCCAAATGCGACTAATGGACCTTTAAAGTTTAATTGGGCATAATGGGCCAAAATTGATTTCTGGGCTTATGGGGTAACTCCCGGATTGGACTTTGGTTAATGGGTTTGACCCGAGTTAACCAAAAGTCCACGCCTTAAAGAAATTAATTAAAAGCCCATTGGACTTTAATTGAATTGACATTGGACGTTAATCGGCCTTTGAGACTCGTAATGATTAAATTTGGAATTTAAGTCGTATAGGTTCATTAATAAAGTGTAGTATTTAATTTGGAATTAAAAGGGGAATTAGTATTAAATACAAATTGAATTGGATTTAATTATGTAGTTTAATTTAATTCGAGAATTCGTACTTTCAGTACTTATTCGCAAAACGAGTTTGACTCGAGCAAAATCAAATCGTTGTTTGAACATTGGATGGTCATTAATTATCAGATTAATTAATTTGATTAGTGTAGGACACAGACGTTGGACGACGCTGTTCCTGTTGGATAATATGACCCATAGCGTCACTATTTGTACAGATCACAGTGTTGTTGTACAAATTAACTATGTGACAAGGAAATTGCACCCTCATCATTTGTGATTAGATCACCTTAGATATATAAATGAAGAGAGGTCCATATGATTAGTTCCTGGATTGAGATGATATGAGACATTATCAGTCCACGAAGGATTAATCATTAAATATCCCTAGCCGGAGTATTATCGAGACTGGACATCGATAATGCGGAATAGGCTAGTATTGCACTTGTGCGCGTTGTGAGGGCACAACGACATAGTTCTCATATATTTGGGTATTGGATACTCATGCAAGTGCGATAGGAGGTTGTGTTTCACCGATGGTACGGGAAACAGCTTCGCTCTGGATAGACCCCTCAGAATCCCATTGGTTATATGACTATGTGTCTATGGGAGTCCGACATCAGGGTAGGTGTGTATGGTCTTAACCTGAGACTTGCACCGCTAATGCTTACGACAATCAATATACTTTGGTTGAGGTAGTCTAGGACTCTAACCGGTTTTGTGTACGCCAATGCTGGGTATATTGAGAATCGTAGAGTATTGGGTGTAATGTCAAGACGGAAGTATCACTCCAGTCATAATGGAGATGATGTCACGCAGGATACGGAATTAGTGCTCTTAAGTGCTGGCCGGCCATCGGGATATTATGAAAAGGTCATGTATATCCGATTATAGAGACTAGTTACCAGACATCCGATATGTGCTTCGGACGGGGCAGACACTTATCCAGCCCCAGCCCTAGCACGTGACTATCCGATACTGGGCCGATATACACGATACTTGGTATACTACGCTTGATATAGATCTTAAATATTCTTAGATGAATATGACCGGAGAATTGGATAGACTTCGTGCTTTGCTAGAAGCCGATCTTGTCTCGTAAATCGGTAGAACGTAGTACTTGGTACGTACGTGATTCGGATATTCTGACGACCGTATTTACTGCCGAATTATCCGGGGATCTCATGGGTCGCTTCCCGATAATACACCGATGACGCATAACTCGCACTCATTAATAATCTAGGATTATATAGAAGAAAGAGAAAATTAATCTAGGATTAATTACAGAGATATTTTATCTAGGATAAATATCGTCTAGAGAGAGATAACGATTAATTTGGAATTAATCGATAAATTAATATATTCGATATATTAAATGAAATTGGATTTCGACGCGGAATTGAAATTGGATTTTAATTCGGGCAAACGAATTAATTTAGAATTAATTCGTTAGCGACGTGAATAGTGAATTCACTAGGCGTAAGCATTTAATTACGACGCGACGGAAAACTCGCTAATTAGGAATTAGCGAAACCGAGCCCGAGTGTGATTGCGAGCGAATTCGTATTTCGAATTCGAGTACGGCAACGCAAGTCACATCAAGCGTCAAATCATTCGTCACATCAAGCGTCAAATCAAATGTTACTTTGAGTGATGTGATTGATTGATGTGATTGATTGATTGAAAGACTTACATCACTTTATTAAAGTAATGAATAGTTGATGTAAGTTGTTGGAATAGTGTTGGTGGTTGAGATAGCCATTTCCATTTGATTTTATTTGATAAATAAAATGGTAAATGCTTAATATTTTTGGAAAATATATAAAGCAAATTTTGGTAATTCATTTACCAAGTCAACCATTACACATTTCCTCCATTTTTCTCTCCTTCTCATGCCCAAGGGGCTGTCTCTTTCTTCTTCCATTTCAGCTCACTGCCGTGAGCAATAGGGGAGCATTGAGTGAGTTTTTGTGGCAAAAACTCAAGTGCTAGCACACTTACGAGACTTGCGAAGGTGTTAGGGAAGTCCACCCATGAGGCGGGATCCGTTCGACGAAGCTTGGAGCTTGCGGAAGGACCATTTTCACGCCCAAAACAGTGAGCAAATTCACTGCAGTTCACGCCCAATGCAGTGGGGAATTTCAAGTTTTGTTGCTTGCCGCCTCACTCAACCGATCGATGTGAGTATTCTGTTAGACATTATGACCCATAGCGTCACGTTTTGTAAATGATATTGTATTATTGTACAAAATTAACTATGTGATAATGAAATTGCCTTTTGCCGTTTTGTAAAATTATTTACTTTGATATATTAATGGCAAAAGTGTTGGTAATTTCTAAGGTCCCAAGATCAAATCAAGACATGAAATAATGCGTGAATACACCAACGAAGATAGCGGAATACTTACATTGATCGGTTATGTCGATTTGAAGATGAATCATGCCCAAAAACGCACTGCCTTTGTAAGCCCACTGCAGCAGTCCATGCTCACTGTCTTGGCAGTTTCGGGTCTCAAAACGAAGCTCCAAACTCCATCGGATGAGTCCCGCCTCATGGTTGAACCTCCCTACCACCTTCGCAAGACTTGTAAGTGTGCTAGCACTTGATTTCTCACCATGAGAAACCACTCTTAGCTTCCCTATTGCTCACGTTTTTCTGGTTCAAAACCAGTGAGCATTGTACCCATTTGGGCGTGAGAGAAGAGAGCATTTGAGAGAGATGAAGTTTTGTGTTAAGTTAAAATGATTTACCAAAAATCAATTTATATTTATGCCATAATTTTTATTAAATTAATAATCAATTATGACACAAAACATGCAATGGCTTAGAGTGTCAAACACTCAAACTCCATGCAATGACATTGAGTGCAATGTACACAATCTACATGCAAAGCATTAGAATGACATGTGTCATGTGGCCCCACACGTTTCCAAATGAAAGTGGGCCCACGTGCACTCACGCGTTCGGGTTCGATATTTCCGAAATACCGAGCTTACGTCGCGACGTTAATTCAATCGAATTTAAATAAATAATTGCGCATGGCGAAATTATTATTTACGTCGCTAACGAATTAATTCTAAATTAACTCGTTTGCCCGAATTAAAATCTAATTTTAATTCCGCGTCGAAATCTAATTTCATTTAATATATCGAATATATTAATTCATCGATTAATTCCAAATTAATCGTTCTCTCTCTTTAGACGACATTTTATCCCGGATAAAATATCTCCGTTACTAATCCTAGATTAATTTTCTCTCTCTCTTCTATTATAATCCCAGATTATTCAAGAGTGCAAGTTGTGCGTCATCGGTGGATTATCGGGAAGCGACCCATGAGATCCCCGGATAATCTGGTAGTAAATACGGTCGTCGGAGTATCCGAATCACGTACGTACCAAGTACTACGTTCTACCGATTTACGAGACAAGGTCGACTCCTAGCAAAGCACCAAGTCTACCCAATTCTCCGGACATATCCATTTAAGAGTATTAAGATCTGTATCAAGCGTAGTATACTAATGTATTGTGTATATCGGCCCAGTATCGGATAGTCACGTGCTAGGCTGGGGCTGGATAAGTGTCTGCCCCGTCCGAAACACATATCGGATGTCTGGTAACTAGTCTCTATAATCGGATATTCATGACCTGGTCATAATATCACGATTGGATGCGCATCACTTTAAGAGCACTAATACCGTATCCTGCGTGACATCATCTCCACTATGACTGGAGTGATACTTCCGTCTTGACATCACATCCAATACACTACGATTCTCAATATACCCGGCATTGGCGTACACAGAACTAGTTACAGTCCTAGACGACCTCAACTAAAGTTATCGATTGTCGTAAGCATTAGCGATGTAAGTCTCAGGTTAAGACTATACACACCTACCTTGATTTCGGCCTCCCATAGACACATATTCATAATACCAATGGGATTCCGAGGGGTCTATCCAGAGCGAAGCTGTTTCCCGTACCATCGGTGAAACACGACCTCCTATCGCACTTGCATAAGTATCCAACACTTATATATATATGAGAACTATGCCGTTGTGCCCTCACAACGCACACAAGTGCAATACTAGCCTATTCCGCATTATCGATGTCCAGTCTCGATAATACTACGGCTAGGGATATTTAATGATTAATCCTTCGTGGACTGATACTGTCTCATATCATCTCAATCCAGGAACTAATCATAGGGACCTCTCTTCATTTATATATCTTTGGTGATCTAATCACAAATGATGAGAGTGCAATTTCCTTGTCACATAGTTAATTTGCTACAACAACACAATGATCTGTGCAAATAGTGACGCTATGGGTCATTTTGTCCAACAAAAAGTCCATATGATTAGTTCCGTATTGAGATGATATGAGACAGTATCAATATAAAAGGTTTAATCATTAAATATCCCTAGTCGGAGTATTATCGAGATCGGAAATCGATAATGCGGAATAGACTAGTATTGCACTTGTGCGAGTTGTGATGGAACAACGACATAGTTCTCATATATTTAAGTATTGGATACTTATGCAAGTGCGATAGGAGGTTGTGTTTTACCGATGGTACGGAAAACAGCTTCGCTCTGGACAGACCCCGCGGAATCCCATTGGTAGTATGTCTGCGTGTCTATGGGAGGCCGCATCAGGGTAGGTGTATATGGTCTTAACCTGAGACTTGCATCGCTAGTACTTGCGAGAATCGGTAAACTTTGGTTGTGGTGGTTCGGGGCTTTAACAGGTTCTGTGTACGCCTCTTCTGGGTTTATCGAGAATCGTAGTGTACTGGATGTGATGTCAAGATGAAAGTATCACTTCAGACATATGGAGATGATGATCACGCAGGATACAGAACTAGTACTCTATAAAATGTTGCAACCGTCGGGACAATATGACCAGGTCAGGATTGTCCTATTTAAAGAGACTAGTTGTTTGATATCCGATATATGTTTCGTATGGGGCAGACACATTTCCAGCCCCAGGCCTAACATGTGATCGTCTGATACTGGATCGATGTACGCGATACTACGGTATACTACGCTTCATAAAGATCTAATATTCCAGTAAGAATATTTCTGGAGAATTGGGTAGGCCTGGCGCTTTGCTAGAAGCCAACCTTGTCTTGTAAATCGATATAAACGTAGTACGAGGTACGTACGTGTTTGGATTATCCAACGACCGTATTTACTGCCAACATATCCGGAGATCTCTTGGGTCGCTTCCTGAAGATTCACCTATGATGTTTGATTCGAACTTTATTAATCTTGGATTAATTGCGGAGAAACTTTATCTTGGATAAAATGCCTTATTAGGAGAGAGATAACGATTGATTTGGAATTAATCGATAAAATAATGTATTCGATATATTAAACGAAATTAGATTTCGACGCGGAATTAAAATTGGATTTTAATTCGGGCAAACGAATTAATTTAAAATTAATTCATTAGCGATCTGAATAGTAATTTCGCTAGGCGTAATTATTTAATTCACGTCGCAACGGAAATTCGTTAATTCGGAATTAGCGAAACCGAGCCCGAAAGTGTTTGCGGACACATTCGTATTTTGAAACGAGTGGGACCCGCGAATCACATCGTGAAGTCTCATTACTTGACACGACTAGTAGATAGATGTATCTAGACACCTTTATGGGATGATACATTGTCTCTATTCTCAATACAAGTAAGTGATGCCATTTGATGGATTTTTGGAGGGAAAAACCTTTCACGATTTTTGAAGGGTTTTTATAATAAAAAATTCAT
>SKCR01014940.1:0-10379 GCA_019454045.1 Zanthoxylum bungeanum | reverse complement strand
GGGTGTGATGTCGAGACGGAAGTGTCACTTCAGTCATATTGGAGTTGATGTCACGCAGGATACGGTACTAGTGCTCTTGAGTGTTGCGCAACCAATCGGGATATTGTGACCAGGTCATGTATATCCGATTATAGAGTCTATGTTACCAGACATCCGACATGTGCTTCGGACGGGGCAGACACTTATCCAGCCCCAGCCCTAGCACGTGATTATCCGATGCTGGGCGATATACACAATACTACGGTATACTACGCTTGATACAGATCTATATATTCCTGTAAGAATATTTCTAGAGAATTGGGTAGGCATGGCGTTTTGCTAGAGAGCTAACCTTGTCTTGTAAGTCGATATAAACGTAGTACGAGGTACTTACGTGTTCGGACAGTCCGACGATCGTATTTACTGCCAACATATTCGGAGATCTCATGGGTCGGTTCCTGAAGATTCACCGATGATGTATTACTCGCACTTTGATTAATCTGGGATTAATTAGAAGAGAGAGATAGAATTAATCTGGGATTAATTCGATGAGAGAGAGAAAATTAATCTGGGATTAATTACGGAGATATTTTATCTCGGATAAAATATCGTTAATGAGAGAGAACGATTAATTTGGAATTAATCGATAAAATTAATATATTTGATATATTAATCGAAATTGGATTTCGACGCGGAATTAAAATTAGATTTTAATTCGGGCGAACGAGTTAATTTAGAATTAATTCGTTAGCGACGTGAATAGTGAATTCGCTAGGCGTAATCATTTAATTACGACGCGACGGAAAATTCGTTAATTTGGAATTAGCGAACCCGAGCCCGAAAGTGATGCGAGCGCATTCGCATTTCGAATTCAAGCGCGGCACGCGAGTCACATCAAGCGTCAAATCGCTAGTCGCGTCAATCGTCAAATCAATTGTCACTTTGAGTGATGTGACTTGACAATATGTCACTTTATAAAAGTGAATAGATGTGATGTGACTTAAAGTTAAAAGTTGAAATGATGAAAAGCTTTATTGTTTTAACTTTTGACTTTTGAATTAAAAAGGTAAGATATATATGTTTTATTTTAATTTACTTGGTAAATGAAATAAAAAAGAAATATATTAAAACCTTTTTCTTCTCTCTCTCACATGCAGCAGTACACGGTTTCTCTCTCCTCTCCCTCTCTTTTTCTTCCTCTCTTCTTCACGGCATCACTGCCGATTCTTCTTCATTTTTGTTCTGGTTTGACCGAGCATTTGAGAAGCAAAATGGAAGATGATGGTGCTAGCACACACATATGTGGTTTTTATGCATGTTTTGTGATATTTGGGACTTGATTGAACTCCAACAATGGTATCAGAGCGAAAATGATTCTAGTGTAAATAAGAGGGTTAGTGGGAGCGCACTGACAGTGGCTGTCCTATAAAATAATGATAATACGTCATTCTTGGAAATGTATTCCCATAAAAATAAATGTCGGCGAAAGCTTGGCTTCGAAATACTCTCCGTGGAACCGTACATTGAAAAATGTACAAGACCTGGTGTATCATACGCTTTGAGCATATGGATTCACCAAAACAGGACAATCCGAGTGATAGTCCACTGGATTGATGTTAGGAACATCCGTTAGTATCTTAGAGAACTAAGGATGCTGTCTTAGTCTATGGAGTAGGAGAACTTGAAGTGACTGGGATCACTGTAGCAAGTTTCCTATAACCGATAAAGACGACTAAAAGTCGCAAACGGTACTATACAGTTTGAATACGGTGCAGTGCAGGAGCTGGAAATATTCCGAGCAAGATAACTGTTGCCGAATTAACAACAAATGCGGATTATTGCTGCAGCTGAGGCAGCAATAGAAGCCATTTGGATCGATAATAAATCTAATTAGATTAGATATATTTCGTTAGCAGCTGAGCTAGGCGTCAGCACAGGCTAAAATTAAAGGTCTCATCGACGATCCATATATATACTTCTATATATCATCTGATTCGTTCGGATCATACATCGTGGCGATGTGATGATCGTGTAAACGCGTCAGTCAGACGATAATTAAGCAAATCCGCTGACGAAAACCTTTCCTCAGCAATTTGAGCGAATTGTACATAGTTGGGTGTTAGACACTCGAGTGACTGGCTATGTGCCAAGTGGGAGATTGTTGGATAATATGACCCATAGCGTCACTATTTGTACATATCACGGTGTTGTTGTACAATTAACTATGTGACAAGGAAATTGCACTCTCATCATTTGTGATTAGATCACCATAGATGTATAAATGAAGAGTGGTCCATATGATTAGTTCCTGGATTGAGATGATATGAGACAGTATCAATCCCCGAAGGATTAATCATTAAATATCCCTAGCCGAAGTATTATCGAGACTGGACATCGATAATGCGGAATAGGCTAGTATTGCACTTGTGCGCGTTGTGAGGGCACAACGGCATAGTTCTCATATATATAAGTATTGGATACTTATACAAGTGCGATAGGAGGTTGTGTTTCACCGATGGTACGGGAAACAGCTTCGCTCTGGATAGACCCCTCGGAATCCCATTGGTATTATGACTATGTGTCTATGGGAGGCCGAAATCGAGGTAGGTGTGTATAGTCTTAACCTGAGACTTGCATCGCTAATACTTGCGATAATCGGTAGACTTTGTCTTGGTGGTACAGGGCTTTAACCGGTTCTGTGTACACCGCTTCTGGGGTTATCAGAGAGTCGTAGTGTATTGGGTATGATGTCGCGACGGAAGTGTCACTTCAGTCATATTGGAGTTGATGTCACGCAGGATACGGTACTAGTGCTCTTGAGTGTGCGCAACCAATCGGGATATTGTGACCAGGTCATGTATATCCGATTATAGAGACTATGTTACCAGACATCCGACATGTGCTTCGGACGGGGCAGACACTTATCCAGCCCCAGCCCTAGCACGTGATTATCCGATGCTGGCCGATATACACAATACTACGGTATACTACGCTTGATACAGATCTATATATTCCTGTAAGATATTTCTGGAGAATTGGGTAGGCATGGCGTTTTGCTAGAAGCTAACCTTGTCTTGTAAGTCGATATAAACGTAGTACGAGGTACTTACGTGTTCGGACAGTCCGACGATCGTATTTACTGCCAACATATTCGGAGATCTCATGGGTCGGTTCCTGAAGATTCACCGATGACGTATTACTCGCACTTTGATTAATCTGGGATTAATTAGAAGAGAGAGATAGAATTAATCTGGGATTAATTCGATGAGAGAGAGAAATTAATCTGGGATTAATTACGGAGATATTTTATCTCGGATTAAATATCGTTAATGAGAGAGAACGATTAATTTGGAATTAATCGATAAAATTAATATATTGATATATTAATCGAAATTGGATTTCGACGCGGAATTAAAATTAGATTTTAATTCGGGCGAACGAGTTAATTTAGAATTAATTCGTTAGCGACGTGAATAGTGAATTCGCTAGGCGTAATCATTTAATTACGACGCGACGGAAAATTCGTTAATTTGGAATTAGCGAACCCGAGCCCGAAAGTGATTGTGAGCGCATTCGCATTTCGAATTCAAGCGCGGCACGCGAGTCACATCAAGCGTCAAATCGCTAGTCGCGTCAATCGTCAAATCAATTGTCACTTTGAGTGATGTGACTTGACAATATGTCACTTTATAAAAGTGAATAGATGTGATGTGACTTAAAGTTAAAAGTTGAAATGATGAAAAGCTTTATTGTTTTAACTTTTGACTTTTGAATTAAAAAGGAGAATATAATATGTTTTATTTTAATTTACTTGGTAAATGAAATAAAAAAGAAATATATTATTAAAACCTTTTTCTTCTCTCTCACATGCCAGCAGTAACGTTTTCTCTCCTCTCCCTCTCTTTTTCTTCCTCTCTTCTTCACGGCATCACTGCCGCTTCTTCTTCATTTTTGTTCTGGTTTGACCGAGCATTTGAGAAGCAAAATGGAAGATGATGGTGCTAGCACACATATGTGGTTTTTATGCATGTTTTGTGATATTTGGGACTTGATTGAACTCCAACAATGGTATCAGAGCGAAAATGATTCTAGTGTAAATAAGAGGGTTAGTGGGAGCGCACTGACAGTGGCTGTCCTATAAAATAATGATAATACGTCATTTCTTGGAAATGATATTCCCATAAAAATAAATGTCGGCGAAAGCTTGGCTTTCGAAATACTCTCCGTGGAACCGTACATTGAAAAATGTACAAGACCTGGTGTATCATACGCTTTGAGCATATGGATTCACAAAACAGGACAATCCGAGTGATAGTCACTGGATTGATGTTAGGAACATCCGTTAGTATCTTAGAGAACTAAGGATGCTGTCTTAGTCTATGGAGTAGGAGAACTTGAAGTGACTGGGATCACTGTAGCAAGTTTCCTATAACCGATAAAGACGACTAAAAGTCGCACAACGGTACTACACAGTTTGAATAACGGTGCAGTGAGCTGGAAATATTTCGAGCAAGATAACTGTTGCCGCCCGAATTAAAAAACAAATGCGGATTATTGCTGCAGCTGAGGCAGCAATAGAAGCCATTTGGATCGATAATAAATCTAATTAGATTAGATATAGTTCTGTTAGCAGCTGAGCTAGGCGTCAGCACAGGCTAAAGAATTAAAGGTCTCATCGACGATCCATATATATACTTCTATATCATCTGATTCGTCGGATCATACATCGTGGCGATGTGATGATCTCGTGTAAATCGCGTCAGACGATATATTAAGCAAATCCGCTGACGAAAACCTTTCCTCAGCAATTTGAGCGAATTGTACATAGTTCGGGGTGTTAGACACTCGAGTGACTGGCTATGTGCCAAGTGGGAGATTGTTGGATAATATGACCCATAGCGTCACTATTTGTACATATCACGGTGTGTTGTACAAATTAACTATGTGACAAGGAAATTGCACTCTCATCATTTGTGATTAGATCACCATAGATGTATAAATGAAGAGTGGTCCATATGATTAGTTCCTGGATTGAGATGATATGAGACAGTATCAATCCCCGAAGGATTAATCATTAAATATCCCTAGCCGAAGTATTATCGAGACTGGACATCGATAATGCGGAATAGGCTAGTATTGCACTTGTGCGCGTTGTGAGGGCACAACGGCATAGTTCTCATATATATAAGTATTGGATACTTATACAAGTGCGATAGGAGGTTGTGTTGTTCACCGATGGTACGGGAAACAGCTTCGCTCTGGATAGACCCCTCGGAATCCCATTGGTATTATGACTATGTGTCTATGGGAGGCCGAAATCGAGGTAGGTGTGTATAGTCTTAACCTGAGACTTGCATCGCTAATACTTGCGATAATCGGTAGACTTTGGTCTTGGTGGTACAGGGCTTTAACCGGTTCTGTGTACACCGCTTCTGGGGTTATCAGAGAGTCGTAGTGTATTGGGTATGATGTCGAGACGGAAGTGTCACTTCAGTCATATTGGAGTTGATGTCACGCAGGATACGGTACTAGTGCTCTTGAGTGTTGCGCAACCAATCGGGATATTGTGACCAGGTCATGTATATCCGATTATAGAGACTATGTTACCAGACATCCGACATGTGCTTCGGACGGGGCAGACACTTATCCAGCCCCAGCCCTAGCACGTGATTATCCGATGCTGGGCCGATATACACAATACTACGGTATACTACGCTTGATACAGATCTATATATTCCTGTAAGAATATTTCTGGAGAATTGGGTAGGCATGGCGTTTTGCTAGAAGCTAACCTTGTCTTGTAAGTCGATATAAACGTAGTACGATGGTTACTTACGTGTTCGGACAGTCCGACGATCGTATTTACTGCAACATATCGGAGATCTCATGGGTCGGTTCCTGAAGATTCACCGATGACGTATTACTCGCACTTTGATTAATCTGGGATTAATTAGAAGAGAGAGATAGAATTATCTGGGATTAATTCGATGAGAGAGAGAGAAAATTAATCTGGGATTAATTACGGAGATATTTTATCTCGGATAAAATATCGTTAATGAAGAGACGATTAATTTGGAATTAATCGATAAAATTAATATATTTGATATATTAATCGAAATTGGATTTCGACGCGGAATTAAAATTAGATTTTAATTCAGGCGAACGAGTTAATTTAGAATTAATTCGTTAGCGACGTGAATAGTGAATTCGCTAGGCGTAATCATTTAATTACGACGCGACGGAAAATTCGTTAATTTGGAATTAGCGAACCCGAGCCCGAAAGTGATTGCGAGCGCATTCGTATTTCGAATTCGAGCGCGGCACGCGAGTCACATCAAGCGTCAAATCGCTAGTCGCGTCAATCGTCAAATCAATTGTCACTTTGAGTGATGTGACTTGACAATATGTCACTTTATAAAAGTGAATAGATGTGATGTGACTTAAAGTTAAAAGTTGAAATGATGAAAAGATTTATTGTTTTAACTTTGACTTTTGAATTAAAAGGAAGATATATATGTTTTATTTTAATTTACTTGGTAAATGAAATAAAAAAGAAATATATTAAAACCTTTTTCTTCTCTCTCTCACATGCAGCAGTACACGATTTTTCTCTCCTCTCCCTCTCTTTTTCTTCCTCTCTTCTTCACGGCATCACTGCCGATTCTTCTTCATTTTTGTTCTGGTTTGACCGAGCATTTGAGAAGCAAAATGGAAGATGATGGTGCTAGCACACACATATGTGGTTTTTATGCATGTTTTGTGATATTTGGGACTTGATTGAACTCCAACACTAGCTCAGCTGCTAACAGAACTATATCTAATCTAATTAGATTTACTTTCGATCCAAAAGACTTCTATTGCTGCCTCAGCTACAGCAATAATCCGCTTTTGTTGTTTATTCGGCAACAGTTATCTTGCTCGGAATATTTCCAGCTCAGTGTTCCGTTATTCAAACTTTATAGTACCACAGTATTTAACTGTTTGGAAACTTGCAGCAGTGATCCCAGTCACTTCAAGTTTCTCCTTCTCCATAGTTTAAGATAGCATATTTAGTTCTCTGAGATACTAACAGATGTTCTTAACTTCAATCCAGTGACTGTCACTTGGATTGACCTGATTGTGACTCCATATGCTTGAAGCGTATGAGACACCAATACAAGTACATTTTAAATGTACAATTTCCCAGAGAGTGTTAACAACTCCAAATCTATCGCAGTAGATCTTTATTCCTTGAATAAAGGTTGTTACTCCCCAGAATTATACGGAGACTTTCTATTGAAAGCCAAGCTTCAACATAGGTTTATGGGAATTTCACTGTCAGTGCGCTCTCCCACTACCTCCTTATATACACAAGAATTATTTCGTTTTGAGTTAAATCATAAACCATATGATTATTTCAAAACGTCAGTTCCAAGAACCTTATGCTTGCATTGATCCAAACATGGATCGAATAACCCGCAAACCTTGTTTGTCGGTTATACAAATCGTCAGGATGTTGTAAACATCCTCCAAAAGTTTCCTTTTCAGAAAGCGATTTTGATTTATAACTGGCACCTTTCATAAATGAAATATACAGTTATTTTCAAGCATCTTCAAAATGGATTTACCATGGCAACAGGTAAAGGTTTGAACCATTATTAACATAATGTTGATAACGATACCTTTCCGTCGAAAGCATAGCTTTGCACGTTGGTATGTTGCCTTCCATGTATGTCTTCCTTGAAGACATTTATAGTACCAATAGGCACAACGCCTTGTGGTACAACAACTAGTATCCAAACATAGTTGTTATACATGGATCCATTTCGGACTCATGGCACTTTGCCATACAGGGAGTCGATACCTCGTATCACTTCCTCATAAACGTAGTCGGATGGTACACCACCATAAGATTGACATCTTTATGGGGCGAGATCAGAAACCCATACCCTAGGTTGTTTTCTGACTCTATCCGATCTACTAGTTTCTTGTGTATTTGAAGATTAATGGTATAGTTTCATCATAGATGAACTATTTGTGTTCCATTAAGGACTTCGTGCCTTGAACAGTATTACTTTACTCCGATTTGCATCGAGTATCACTATCCCCCCACTGACCACTGCATATCGGTATTCCTCTCAGGAAAACCGCATGGTGAGCAACAATTATATTGTTCTCATGTGGGATTTACAAGTACTATATTTAAGGTTTCCCTTAGGATAACCTATATTGCACTTATCCAATTTGGGTCCTTAGTTTGGTATCATCCAAACGCTATGCCTGGCATACCCAAATTATCAGGAATGAGAAACCTCTCGTTTCTTCCCTGTTCATATCCTATATGATATCTGTCAAACAGATTTATATGGAACCTTATTCTAAATAAGATTTGCACTGTTAATACATATCCGGTTGAGGAGATAGTAGCTCAGAGCGACTCGTGATAAACCTTATTATGTCCAACAAAATTCAGTTTTAGTTCAGACATACCGTCTAACTGACGTGTCTCGAGAGGAGTCCTCATCTGAAAGAATACCATACTCTTTCATGTACGTATGAAACTTACTGCTTAAGTATTTTCCATTACGGTATTACCGTGGCGGAATAACACTATAGCCGATCTGTTTGTCTACTTCGTGTCGAAACTCTAAAGTTTCCGATCTGTGTTCTTCAAAAGAAACACATAACCACAACGTGATGTCACATCCGTTAAGGTCACGAAATATTCATGTTCACATCTAGCCTAGCTAGATATGGGCCCACTAAATTCATCATGAATAGGGCTAACAGATCGGTGGCCGTTTTACTATTACCAAGTAAATAGTATTTTAGGTAGTATACCTAATAAACTAGATTCGCAGACCTTATTTGAATAGTCAAATCAGTCCTAGTACCCCCCTCTTAAAAGGTGTGGATATACGAGTCTTCTTTAATTGTGTGTCCTAGACAACAATGCCAACAATAAGTCTCTATTGATCAAATCATTTGAGCTATTTATTTGTCATTTTATATGTTTGAGATTTTTTCTTTATATTCAAAATATAAATTCTGTTATTTACATCCATTGTATTTATCTCAGTAATCTTTATATAATGAAACACTTTAGTGTTCTAGAATATAAAGGTTTTATCCGCAATGGATTAAACACGGATATAGAGTTAATGTCTCTAGTTAAACTAGTTACATTATAACATTTCCTAATTTAAGTACATACCCAAAGGGTAGTTCCTAAACTTAGGTATCTACGGTCGAAACAGCGACTTTCGTCCCGTTTCCAATTCGCAGAGAAATCTCGGCTTGAAGCCAGTATCCAGCTCACAGCGGATTCTGAACGTCAATACATATATTTTATGTACCACACTAAGTATTTAAAATTCAATTTCAATACTAGTAGTGAACATAACTTTGACAAATATTTTTAAAGTTAGAGCCTCGCCCTTTCTTTAATTCCTTCGTGTCTTCCATGTTCATATGGTAGTCACTTTGGGATATGTCAATTATCTTTTCAATATTTCACAAACCTTTGGGAAAGCCTTGGGTTTCGGAATATCGAAACGATGTGCACCTTGTGCAACTTGCCCAATTGCAAACTTTGACTTTTCTCCACTAGAATAGTCAATTAATTCTCCAAGAATTATTAATTGCAACTTTAATACTTTTAAATCTAAAGATAGATTTATTATAAGTATATTAATTAAGCACTAAAGTCATCATCACATAAATCTTCCAAAGACTTTATGCTCTACTATTTGCTTAATATGGGCTTAGTCATAATAAGTTATTTTAATCAAATAATTAACCTATTATTAATTCCAATCGAAAATTAAATCATTTAAAACATTTATCCAAGGATTATATATTTTAAATATTCAACCTTTCAATTCTTTCTTGATTCAATAGTCCAACTATTTAATCAATTATTAAGGTACTATTTATATAATGATTATAATAATCAATTATTTAATCAACTATAATTTTAATATTGATTACTATATCCCATTATAAAATCACTATCATTTTAATTCAATTATATTGATTACTATAATCCAATTACAAATCAACTATAATTATAGAATGAGTTTGTATATAGTCCAACTATATTATAATTTAAAACAACATAAAATATTAGTCCAACTAATACTTTTGATTAATGTGACGAGTAAAATAAAATGAGCATGTTTAGCGAGTATTCGAACGAATGTTGCAAATTCAATACTTGCCTCCCACTATTTTTCGTCGAGCCTATAACCCTC
Organism: Zanthoxylum bungeanum; assembly: GCA_019454045.1. Lineage (NCBI taxonomy): Eukaryota > Viridiplantae > Streptophyta > Magnoliopsida > Sapindales > Rutaceae > Zanthoxylum > Zanthoxylum bungeanum. The sequence goes on along the minus strand of SKCR01014940.1, from coordinate 168 downwards.
TGTGGAGTACTTCTCGGGAAACCGTGTTTCCTAGTGGACTAGGATCCTATTAAATAACACACAACCTTGACTTTGGCCAATAAAAGCTGTATGCTATTAACTAGGTAGATCTCACAGATCAATTGGATCTTATCCAATCCTAGATCCGGTAGGTGGACATCCAAGTCC
>SKCR01014939.1:0-10411 GCA_019454045.1 Zanthoxylum bungeanum | reverse complement strand
AAGAAATGGCCAACAACAATTCTTTGTGGCCAACAGAAATGAACATGATCCAATGAATAGCATAAATTTATGAAGTTGGAGCTAACACAGTAATGAATGCCAAGCTGGATCAGATATGCAAACTCATGGAAACCCTTAGCATGAAGGTTAAAGCTGGATCCACAAGTACAACATATGGAGGAGCACCAGAGTCAGAATCTTACAACCAACATGATGAGACGGTGAACTATGTCAGTAATTTCCACATACAGAGGAACAATCCATATTCCAACACCTACAACCTAGGGTGGATGAATCATCCCAATTTCGCACAGAGCAACAATTCAGGGCAAAGGAACAATCCAATATCAGGATTCCAATAGCGAAACAAAGGCCAGTAGTATGAAAAAGAACCGGGAATAATATAAGTGCTAGCCCACTTGAAAAAGCTAGAAGCAAAATATGACTCCCAAACATCATTAATTCAAAACCAAGCAGCTTCTATTAAAGCACCAGAGAATCAAATGGGACAATTAGCTAATGCTCAGAGTTACAAACCGCAAGGTACCATTCCTAGCAACACAGAACCAAATCCAAGGAATATTGGGAAAGAGCAATGTCATGTCATCACTTTGAAAAATGATATTGAAATCAATAAAGATGTTGGAGTCAAGGTAACTGCTAAGGATATTCCAAAAGAAAGCAATGAAGTTGATCCACAGATAGAGGAAAAAGAGGCAAAAGAAAATGATCGAGAAAGATTCACTCCACCTCCACCTTTTCCACAGCGTCTCCAGAAACATAAACTTGACAAGCAGTTTGCTTGATTCCTGGAGATCTTTAAAAAGCTGCATATCAACATTCCATTTACATAAGCGTAGGAACAAATTCCCAGATATGTCAAATTCATGAAAGACATTCTGTCACGAAAGAGAAGATTTGGAGATTACGAGACAGTAGCATTGACAGAAGAATGCAACGCCATCATTCAAAGGAAGCTTCCCCCAAAGTTGAAAGATCCTGGCAGTTTCACCATCCCTTGTACCATATGAGAACATTACTTCGTTAAGGCTTTGTGTGATTTAAGTGCGAGTACTAACTTGATGCCTTTGTCAATTTACAGGAAACTACAGATTGGAGAAGCAAAGCCCACCTCAATCTCTTTCCAACTTCCTGATAGAACGCTCATATGTCCGAGAGGTGTAGTTTAAGATGTGCTTGTCAAATTCGATAAATTCATTTCCCCAGCAGATTTTATTGTCATTGACATGGAGGAAGACGAAGACGTGCCCATCATCCTCGGGAGATCATTCTTTACAAAACAAAAATTAACTAACCATGAGGGTACAAGACCAAGAAGTAACATTCAATGGTTTCAAAGCCATGAATTTTCCGGGTGACGAAAAGAATGAGGAATGTTTCGGACTTGATATGATAGATGGTATCATCCAGAACTCATATGAAATGCAAAGTTCCACTGACAAACTTAAAGCATGTCATTTGCCTGTGAAGCTTGAACATAAATGGTGCACACCGAAGAAGTTGAATCTTGAACTACAAGCAACATGAGAGAAACAGCTCCACCAACTCAACGAATTAGAAGAATTTCACATACAGCCTTTTGAGAATGTTAAATTGTACAAAGAAAAGGCCACGAAGAGACATGATGAGAAGTTAGTGCGCATACAAGTGGAACCGGGGCAACGGGTATTTTTAAACAAATCAAGGTTGAAACTTTTCCCTGGGAAGTTAAAATCATGGTGGTCAGGTCCATTCTTAATCACCCAAGTTTTACCATGTGGAGCCGTTGAGTTACATGATCCCAACTCTAATAAAATATTCCTAGTTAACAGCAAGCGTATCACGCACTACTGGGGAGAATCATTTCAGTGACAAAAAGAAACTCTCAAACTTGCAGATCCAGCCTAACATTCGTGCAGTCATATCTAGCTGATGACGTTAAACTTAGCGCTAGCATGGAGGCAATCCATGCAATTTGTGTATATATTGAGATTTGGTGTGTGTTATTTTTGTGTGTTTAATTTTTATAGGTAAAGTCACAGATAGGATGGAAGTTGTTCTCGCAAATCTTCACAAGCAATTTCTTTCTCTCCCTTAAAACTCTCTGATGAAAGTCTACAAAGTTCCCATGGAACGAATGAGACTTCTGATGATCAAAGGTATTCCTAATAACATTCGTTGGATTATTGAAGCATGAGTCTGATTAGCAGGTGAGTCATCTGACTCTTTTGTTTCATTTCTGCCTGGTTTAGGAAAAAGCACCTATGCTAAGAAAAGAAGAGCTAAAAGATTAGGTGTTTGCTATAAATGTGCACGCATGACATGTAATACTCGTTTTCGTTCTTTAGGAATGATGTCTGATAACCGTGAAGATAAAATTATATTCATTAGAGATGGCATGAGTAAGGAGTCTTTGGATGACATATCATTGACTCTTGAGACACATTCCAGTGGATATGTGTATCACGCAATTCGGATGTTACATGCAAAGTTTCGAAAAGAAAGGCAACAATTATATCTCGGGAATCTGACTTTAAAAAACCTTGTTTGCTAATTTGTAAGAAAATTGGATGTTTGTCCCTGACGCATAGATGTCAATCAAGCCGTTACTTCTTGTAAATATTATTATCTTTTTTGTATTTAACTAATAATTGTGATTTGTTTTGTTATTTTCTTTTATTTTCTCCGATACGATCCAGATTTTTTTGAATTTCACGATTTATTTTACTGTTTAGCTAATAATTATCATTTGGTAGGTACTAGTGCTATTATTACTTACCCTTTTCAGGTTCTATAAATTCAGCTCGTCATTGCACTTTTGAAGACATCCAGATTTGAGAAAGAAATATATTAAAAAAAATTGAAGCAACTTCAAGAAGATGAGTTGTTAACATTTGTGTGTTTTGCGGTACTAGTGTTGGTTCCAACCAAGAATACGCTGAGGCAGCACAGGAATTGGGAAGAGTCATAGTTGAAAGGAATATGGACCTAGTATATGGCGGTGATATTTTGAACTAATGGGGTACGTTTCAAGAGTCGTACAGGAAGAAGGAAGTCAAGTTTTGGGTATCATCCCAAAATATTTGGCAGAGGCGAATCTTTTCGAACCATCAAACGGGGATGAATGCATCGTGCCAGGTATGTCTGAAAGACTTGTTGAAATGATTAATTGTACTGATGCTTTATTGCTTTGCCAGCTGGCTTGGGTACAATGGAGGAAATCTTTACAGTACTATTTTGGGCGAACTTGAACATACACCAGAAACTAATTGGACTATTTAACGTTGATGGATTTTATGACTTTCTTTGTGTGTTTCTTGATGATGCCCGGAGAAATGGGTTCGTTTCAAAAACTGTAAAAGATATCATTTTCACTGCCGGAACTGCCCATGATTTAATTGACCAACTCTTATCTTTTGAACCACAAATTGACCGTATCATTTCCAAGATAAATTGGTCTGATAATGATTGTGGTAAAAAGCGTCAGATAAATATGGATCTTAACCTTTAATTTTCTTTTTAGATATAAAATTCCAGCTAATCAAGTACTATCTTCTAAACTCTTCTTCTTCTTTTTAGAAATTGGGGGCAATGTCTCAATTAGGTTTGGGGGAGGGGAATATTTCATTAGTATCTAGTTTTTAATTTTTGTTGTGTTGTTTTTGCTTGATTTTTAGTCAAAAATTTAAAATTTAAAAAAATTTATATAAAAATAATAAAAATATTTATTTTTGTGTTTTTAACTTGATTAACCAGGTGGAATGTGTTGGACAATTATGACCTATAGCATCACTATTTGTACAGAACATGGTGTTGTTGTACAATTAACTATGTAACAAAGGAAATTGCTCTTTTATCATTTGTAATTGGATTAACCAAGATACATAAATGATAAAAGTCCATATGATTAGTACCAGATTAAAAAGATATGAGACAGTATTAATTCACTAAGGTTTATTCATTAAAATATCCCTAGTCGTAGTATTATCGAGATTGGACATGGATAATGCAGAATAGACTAGTATTACACTTGTGCGCGTTGTGGGAGCATAACGACATAGTTCTCATATATTTAAGTATTGGATACTTATGCAAGTGTGATAGGAGGTTTTTTTTTAACGATGATACGGAAACAGCTTCGCTCTCGATAGACCCTCGGAATTCCATTGGTAGTATGACTACGTGTCTATGGAAGTCTGAATCAAGGTAGGTGTATTTGGTCTTGACCTGAGACTTACATCGCTAATACTTGCAACAATCGATGTACTTTGGTTTTGGTCGTTCGGGGCTTTAACAGGTTCTGTGTATGCCTCTTCTGGGTATATTGAGAATTGTAGTGTATTGGGTGTGATGTCAAGATGGAAGTATCACTTCAGTCATATGGAGATGATGGTCACGTAGGATAAGGAACTGGTACTCTTGTATGCTGTAGATATCGGGATAATATGACTAGGTCATGTTTATCCGATTATAGAGACTAGTTACCAGAGATCCGATATATGCTTCATACAGGGCAGACACAATTTCAGCCTCAGGCCTAGCATGTGACATCTGATACTGGATCGCAATACCCTATACTATGCATACTATGCCTGACATAGATTATATATTCCTTTAAGAATATTTCTGGAGAATTGGGTAGGCACGGTGCTTTGCTAGAAGCCAACCATGTCTTGTAAATCGGTAAAAACCTAGTACTAGGTACGTACGTGTTCGGATAGTCCGATGACCGGATTTACTGCCAATATATCCAGGGATCTCATGGGTCACTTCCCGAAGATTCACCGATGACGTATGACTCGCACATAATTAATCTGGGATTAATTATAAGAGAGAGAAAATTAATCTGGGATTAATTATAAGAGAGAGAAAATTAATCTGGGATTAATTACGGAGAAATTTTATCTGGGATAAAATACTATTAAAAGAGAGAGAACGATTAATTTGGAATTAATCAATAAAATAATATATTCGATATATTAAAAGAAATTAGATTTCGACGCGGAATTAAAATTAGATTTTAATTCGGGCGAACGAGTTAATTTAGAATTAATTCGCTAGCGACGTGAATAGTAATTTTGCTAGGCATAATTATTTAATTAAATTTGATTTAATTATGTCGCAACGGAAAATTTGTTAATTCAGAATTAGCGAACCCGAGCCCGGGATGTGTTGCGGGCCACTCGGATTTTGAATCAAGTGGGGCCCATAAGTCACATCACGCGTCACATCACTAGTTAACTTTGTCATTTTAAGTTGATGGAAGTTGTTGGTAGGTGATTGTGTGTAAAACACACAAGTGTGATGGATTGAATGATTTTTACCATTTTATTATTTTTGGTATATGACTTTCAATTTTTGGTAATTGGATTTACACAACAATTTTACCTTCTCTCTCTCTTTTCCTCTCAATGGCCGAATGGCCTTCTCCTTTTCTTCTTCACTTTGGCATGAACCTAGGGTTCATGTTGAGTGATTTTTGTTTCAAAATCACAAGTGCTAGCACACAAGAAGTCTTACAAAGGTGATAGGGAAACCAACCCTTGAGCATGGAATCATTCACAAAGCTTGGAGCATGAAGATCAAAATCAATGAGGGCTTGGCCGAAACTCATGAAGAAATTTTTTTGTGTTCATCGCATCCAAAAGCCGATCAAAGTGAGTATTTTCGCTACTTTACTTTGTTGTATTCGCACATTTCATTGCTTAATTTGATCTTGGTTTGACCTAGAAAACCCAACAATGGTATCAGAGCGGTTATTAAGCATGAAATTGAATTTAGGGTAAAATTTGGGTAAATTTGATTTGAGCATGATTTAACCAAATTATTTGTTTGAGCATGCTTGTATATGGATAACATGGAGTTATATGTGATCAATTTGATGAAAATTGAATTGGATTAATTTTCCCCAATTATTTTGGCTTGGCCGAATATGTTATATGCCCTAAGTCATGGTATTTTTTGTTCTTTTGATCATTGGATGAGTTTAAAGACTTGGGGCAAATTGATTAATGATTTAATTAGATTGAAATCGAAATCGGTTTATTAAACCCCAAAATGCCGTGAGCTTCAAAGCATGGAAATGAAATGATTTTTTGTTTCAATAATGTTGGACATGTGTTGAACAAATTAAAGCATAATTAATTGTGTAAATTGGTATTTTGGAAATGTTGATTTAAATAATTAATTATGGCTAATACACTTTAATTGATTAAATTACGATATTTGGAATATTGGAATTTAATTAGTTGGGCTAAATTTGGAATTTGGCTAATAAAGTTGTATTTGGGCTTTTTGGGCTTGGTTGGGCCAAGTTTGGTTTAGGTTAATTGGTTGGATCCAATTGGGCCTAAAACCATTTCCATAAAGTCCAAATATAATGAAATGGGCCTTTAATATTTTAATTGGGCCTAATGGGCCTAAATTGATTTTTGGCAAAGGGTGATTCCTTATTGGGCTTTGGTTGCCAAAGTCCATGCCTTATAAATTAATTGAAAGCCCATTAGATTTTAATTAAATTGACATTGGATGTTAATTGGGATTTGAGACCCGTTAAAATTAGATTTAGAATCTAAGTCGTAAAGGCTCATTTATAAATTGTAATTATTTAATTTGGAATTAAATATAGAATTAATATTGAATACAAATTAAATTGGATTTAATATTATAGTTTGATATAATTCGAGAATTCGTATTTTCAGTACTTATTCTTAAAATGAGTTGGACTCGAGCAAATCAATCGTTGTTTGAACATTAAATGCTCACTAATCAAAGATTAATTAATTGGATTAGATTGATTGATAACATGCTTTGGGCCCACTTACGTCACTATGAACGAGGGCTAACAGATCGGTGGCACTTACACTTTTACCAAGTAAAAGGTGTTTTTGGCACTTTGCCTAATAAACTAGATTCGTAGACATTATTTGAATAGAATCAAATCCGTCCTAGTATCCACTCTTCGAAAGTGTGGATATACAAGTCTTGTTAATTGTGTCCCAGACAACAATGCCACAAATAAGTTTCAACTGATTAATTCAGTTTGAGCTATTTGTTTGTCATGTTATATGTTTGAGATTTATTTATATTCAAAATATAAATATTGTTATTCACATCTAATGTGTTTATCTCAATATCATCTTTATAAAATAAAACTCTTTAGTGTTCTAGAATATAAAGGTATACCCGCAACGGGTTAAACCCTGATATAGAGATAATGTATCTAGTCAAACTAGTTACATTATAACAGTTTCCTAATTTAAGTATATACCCGAAGTGTAGTTCCTCAATTTAGGTTTCTACGGTTAAAACAACGACTGTGGTCCCGTTTCCAACTCGCAGATAAATCTCAACTGAAGTCAGTATCCTGCTAATCAGCAGATTCTGCACATCAATTGAATATTTATGTACCACATCCAGTATCTAAAATCCAATTTTAATACTAGTAGCGAACATGTTGATGACAAACATATTTGAAGTCGAAACCTTGCCCCATCTTCACTTCCTTCACGTCTGCCTTGTACATATGACAGTCACGCTTCCAGTGACCTCATTTGCCATAGTTTAGGCAGACATTTTGGGATATGTCCTATGTCTTCCCAGAAGATTATACTGATTTTACCTTTGCCCCTTTTCCACACCCCAGAAGCCTTTGGCCAAGCCTTGGCCTTTTGGGATGTCGAAGTAAGGTGCGCCTTGCGCTTCTTGCCCTATTGCAAACTCTGGCTTTATCTCATTGAGTATAGCCATTAACTCTCCAAGAGTTTACTATTGCAATTTAGTACTTCTAAGATCTAAGGATAGATCTATGAAGATTCTTCAATTTCAATATCATACTATAAGGATCTAATCCTTAGTTATGACTAAGAAATTAAAGAGTCTTTGCGGTAAGCATAACGGATTAAGCACTAAAGTTATCATCACATGAATATTCCAAATATCATGTTTTACTATTTGCTCAACTCCGGGCTTAGGCTCGAGACGTCTCTATATCAAATAAAGTAACTTCTCGGTTTTCAGGACTATCCTGAAGTTTTATTCCCAATTTGAAAATTAAAGCCGTTTAAAAAACATTTTCTCCCAGGATTATGTTCTAAACGCTAATCTTTCATTTATCTTGATTCTAATAGTACAACTATTTAATCAACGATTTTAGGTACTATTCATTATAATGATTACTATAGTCTAACTATATAATCAACTAATAGGTTAATTCAAATATATTGAATACTATAATCCAATTATATAATCAACTATAATTGAATTAGTTTGAATACAGTCCAACTGTTTAATTTAAAACAACATTAAATATTAGTCCAACTAATAAATAATTACGTATTGACGAAAAATTTGTAATGAGCTCGTATGGAAAGTATCTAAACAAATATTGCAAATTAATACTTGCCTCCCACTATTTTTCGGCGAGCCTCTAACCCTCTGTGGAGTACTCGGGAAATATTATTTCCTAGTGGGCTAGGATCCCGTTAAATAACACACAATCTTGACTTTGGCCAACAAATTGTATGATAATTAACTAGGTAGATCTCTAAGATCAATTGGATGTTGGGGTTTTAAGGGGCTGAATCCGGTAACGCAGCGGAAGCGGTGGAAAATCAAATTTTCCGATTTCAAAACTTTTTCTTGGATTAATTAAATAAACATATTTATTTAGTATTCCAATAATCAAATTATGAAATAAAATTCAATAAATCATATTTAAGTGAATTTACCGAAATGCCCTTACTTGGTATTTTTATTCATTTTAGTCCGAAATTGATCAAATCAATTTTGAATGATTCTAAATCATTTATAAGATGAACTTAGCATGTTCAAAACATTAAAACACCAAGACAACAAAAATCCCCATTTTTCCTTCCTTGGCCGAGAGCACCACTTTGGTGCCAAAGTGTGCACTTTGTCATTTCATGCATCAAAACACATCAAGATGTAATCCAATCAACATGAAACTTTATATGCATCATATACACATACAAATGCACAACATAAATGAAAAGCCCCAAATTTGGAATTGGTCATGAACCCTAATTTTTCAATTTCCTCAAATTGGACAAATTAGACCAAATTGGTTAAATCAATTACTTCAATCATCTTTCTTCCATCCAATACAAGTCTCAACACAATGAAACAACTCAAGATCAAATCTAGGTCATTTAAGAGTGGGTCAATAACTCTAGATTAGCAACAAGGTTTCCAAAAACCATAAAAGAATGCTTACAACTACAATAGTCACAAACTTCTTTCATCACACATGCTCAACACTTCCAACAAAACTTCCATCATCAAAAACACAAAGAATAAAGAAAGGAATAACTTAAGAACATCATATGATATAGCCTAGATCATAAGGAACATTTTCTTATCTAATAGCAAGTTGGAAAAACTTACTAAATCCAAGCTTTTCTTTAGTTTTTCCTTTTCTTCTTCACAAGCTTCTTTGATTTTCTTTTAATGGTGTTTCTTGTAAAGTGTATTAGGTTATTAAATGAAAATGAAATGAAAACAATATATACTTGCATCACAAAGGCCTTGGCCGAATTTGGCAAAGGCATATACAAGAAATATTAATTTCAATTTCATTAGAATTTCATTAAATCAACTTGATTAAATATCTAAAAACAACCTTTAAAGATATTTTAATAAAGTCAACAAAGGCAACTTAATCATTTTAAATCAAATATCCAAAGTTAAGATATTTATATTTTAATTAATTTAATCATTTAACAATTAAATAATTAATTAATTAATTAAATACAAATATATTAAATATATGTATTATATTTACATTAAATATCAAATACATATATTCATTTAAGATATTAGTCAAATATCGCAATTTGACTATTAATTAATGTGTATTTAAATTAATCAAGTATTAAATGTAAATACACAATAATTAATCAAATGACTATCGGGTCCCTTTAGCATGTATTTTGCGTTTAACCTTTAAACGACTTTATAAATAATCAACATTATTTATATTGTTGCTCTAGTGCTCTACGAGTATGTTTCATTATTGAGACTCTCTAGATTCAGGTATATCCGTCACGAAATCAAATTTCGTGTCCATAATTTATCCACCCGTAAATTATGACGATCACGGATATTCTCGCTAAATCATACAGGTCGAGGTCATGGAAAATGTATAATTCCTCCGTCACAGGTATCCGGATAAATCCCATAGATATAGATGTAAACGTCAAATCTCTATGGGGATTATCCAGTCGACTATTCTATTAGCAATCTCAAAAAGAATGTTTAGAACTAACTTCTAAACTATACCACGGGCCCATGGTTTTATCTGATTGCTAATCATATGGACTACCTATGCTCTGGTACACAGAACTGATGGATCCTATTTTGATACACATAGGACACCTGAGGATGTTGGTTT
>SKCR01014938.1:0-10410 GCA_019454045.1 Zanthoxylum bungeanum | reverse complement strand
TATGCTTAATCTTTGTTTGGGACCTATATAATAGAAACCAACAGCGGAAACAAAATGCGAATAAGAATAGCAATGACGAAAGACTCAATTAATAATACTTAAGCTAGAGTAATTAGAATAAAGAAGTAAACAATTAGCATAATGGAAAAAAAATAAGCATGAAAATTCACGGTCGTATGCAATTTCGTGAGAAAATTTGGCACCTCTATAGAAATTTTGATGGAATACCCTCCACGGGAACCTAAATTTTAATATGGAACAAACTAAATTCAACAAAAAAATTTCACTTTTTTACTCTTTTTTTTTATAACGTCAGATGCTGATACTGTGGTTCTGATTTCAGAGGCTAATTAGGTTTTGATTTCAGAGACTAGTTTTCAGGGTCTGATTTTAGAGGCTACTGGTCAGGGTCTGATTTTAGAGGCTACTGGTCAGGGTCTGATTTCAGAGGCTACTGGTCAGGGTCTGATTTCAGAGTCTAATCAGGGTCTGATTTCAAGGTCTGAATTCAGGGGCTAAGTTTCAAGGTCTGATTTCAGAGGCTAAGTTTCAGGGTCTGATTTTGAATTCAGAGTCTGATTTCAGAGGTTAAGTTTCAGGGTCTGATTTTAGAGTCTGAATCTGATGGTTTATTATTATTTTTTTTCACATTTCACTAGGGTTTTAGAAAAAAAATCACACAGCCGCCAAAGAACATGCTATTTCTTCAACATATGCTAAAGAACACAATGTATATGACGAACTATATGAAGAACACAACAAAACCCAGATCCAGAAATAAACAAATATTACAGACTGATAGAAGAACAACAACAAAAACCCAGACTGGAAAATGATAAAAGATGAACTGATATGCAGAACACAACAAAACCAGATCCAGAAATAAACAAAACGAAAACAGAAACAAGATCCAACAAGAACTGAAACGAAAATAACAAAGAACGAAAATAAACAGAATCAAACAAAAAGTAAAGATAGAAAAATCAGACCTTGGAACCCTGAGCTCTCTGATACCAAATGACAAGAAACCCACTTGGATTCGAAATCCAAGCAAACCCCAAGCAATGGACAGAACCCCAAGAACCGCGAATTTGATTTTGTAGGAACAACACCCTTCCAAGGCCACAAAGAACTTGCCCTTGAGAACCTTTGGGATGATTCCTTGTAGTGTTTTGCTAGCAATGGAGACACCACTAAGTTTGCCAAACTTAGATAAGTCAATTTTAACTTGAAAATGGGAATCCCTCCCTTACAAGAATTTGGCCATAGCCAAAAAGCATAAAGCTGTAATATTCTCTCAAATTCGTTGATTGATTTCAAAATGAAAAAGAAAGAAAGCTTAAATAGTGTTACAAAGAGAAACCTTAAAAGCATAAAGACAACAATGCCTCTAAAGGCTAAATTACAAAAATACCAAAGTCTTCAAGTCTTCAAAGGCTTGTGAAGCTTCATTCAAAACTGATTTGGGCCAAGTGAAGTGGCTTTGGGCCCTCTCTATTGAAGCCCACATGCGTCTCTATTTGTTTGTTGCAATCGACCATAAAACTCTGAACTAATCCTGCCATTGCTTCTCTGAGTTTTTTGGTCATATGCCTCGTAATTGGTCCTTCTAGTACTTGTAATGGGTCTTTTGCTTTGTGTCGGCCTAGATCATGTCATCCTCAGGGTGTCCTATGTGTATCGAGATAGGATCTGTCAGTTATGTCTACAGAGCATAGGTAGTTCATTTGATTAGCAATCAGATAAAAACCATGGGCCCTTGGTACACTTTAAAAGTCAGTTCTAAGTGTTCTTTTAGAGATTGCTAATAGAGACGTCGACGAGATTGTCCCATAGAGAGTTGATGTTTACATCTATATCTGTGGGATATATCTGGATACCTGTGACGGAGGAATTATACATTTACCATGACCTCGACCTGTATGATTCAACGAGATTATCTGTGGTCGTCATAATTTACGGGTGGGTAAATTATGGACACGAAATTGGATTTCGTGACGGATATGTCTAAATCTGGAGAATCTCACTAATGAAATATACTCATAAAGCACTAGGGAAATATTTATAAATAATACTGATTATTTATAAGTCGTTTAAAGGTTAAACGCAAAAATACATGTGTAGGGACCCAATAGTCATTTCCTAATTTTTTGTGTATTTGCATTTAATGTTAGATTAATTCAAATACAATAATTAATTGTCAAATTGAGATATTTGACTAATATCATAAATATATATATATATATATATTTGATATTTATTGTAAATATAATACATATATTTAATATATTTGTATTTAAATAATTAATTAATTATTTAATTGTTAAATGATTAATTAATTAAAATATAAAGTGTTTAAAGTTGTGATAATTGTTGAGATGACTTAAGGATGCTTTACTTGACTTTAATAAATTCATTAAAGTGTTAATGATTTTTAAAAGACAAGTGGGCAAGTTGGCTTGAATGAAATAAATTGAAAATATTAGTATTTTTTTTTTTTTTTGAATTCGGCCAAGGCATAATATGTCTAAGTGTTAGATATTTTTTTCATTAACCAAAATCTTATCCAAAACTCCATTAAAAGAAAAAAAAAGAAGCTTGAGAGGAAGAAAAAGAAAGACAAAGACAAAATCAAAGATAACTTGGATTTTAGTAAGTATTTCCAACTTGCTATTAGAGAGAAAAATGTTCCTCTTGTTGTTGGCTTAATCTTATGATGTTCTTATGTTTTTTCTATTCTTTATTCTTTATGTTTTTGTAGGATGGAAGTTTAAGGATAGGGTTATGCATGTATAAAAATCATAGAATGCTTCTAAGGTGTTAATTAGCATTCTTTTGATGGTTTAAAAACTAGTTGTCATTCTAGAGTTATTGACCCACCCTTAAATGACCTAGAATTTTTCTATAGTTATTTCATTGTGGTGAGGCTTGATTGGTGTTGTAGAAACTTGATTGAAGTGTTGGATTTAATTAATTTAGTCTAATTTGTCCAATTTGTTGAAATTGAAAAAACTAGGGTTTAAGACCACTTCCAAATTTGGGGCTTTTCATTTATATTTTGTATTTGGATGTGTATATGATGCATATAAAGTATTGGGTTGATTGGATTTCATCTTAATGTGTTTTGAACATATAAAGTACAAAATGCACAATTTCCCCACCTTATGAGGCCTCTCGGCTATGGCACATTTTTAGGGATTTTATGTTGCAATTTGTATTTGATATGTTTGACATGTTAAATTCATCTTAGAAATGATTTAGAATCATCCAAATTTGTTTTGAACAATTTAGGACTAAAATGAACAAAATATAAAGTTTTGGGGCAATTCGATAATTACCAAGAAATTTGATTTCTTGTGTAATTTTTTAGAATTTCATAATTGGATAATTAAATAAATAAGTTATTTAATTGATCCGAGAAAAAGTTTTGAAATCGGAAAATTTTGATTTTCCACTGTTCCGTCATAAAACTCTTTCAAAATGGTATCAGAGCGAGTCTGATTCTAGGCCCCCTATATGATTAGCCCATTAAATTCAATGTTTAATCTTGTTATCTTAGTTTATACATGCTTGTTTTAATTAATAAGGTTTAAATGTAATTATGTATTTGATGCATGTTATATGGTCTGTTTGTCAATACGGTTTATGAATATTTCTCCGTGACTACATCTGAGATCGTGCCTCTGCTGTGAGGGTGTAGCCGATAGAGATTTATTTATACCGGATGTATGTCAGATACTAGATAAATTCAAGCGAAAGCGCAATCCTGGACGTGCCCTAGCTGTCAGGGTTACACAAGTAGCTTGAATTTATCATTGACGAGTTTAACCTTGGTACGTCTCCTTGTGGGTCTGCCTTAGCAGTCACAGCGAGAAACGACCAGGACCGGAAACCCAGGAGTCACTAGTGAGTGATTGACAAATGAGTTGTCTACTTGATGAATATACGTAGGCGAGACCGTGCCTCTGCTGTGAGCTGAAATATATTCATGGGATCCACCTTTCACTATTTGTATTTAATTTAATTATTAAATCTTTGTAATCTATTTGGGGATTACAGTATTGCATGATTTAGTGGGAGGGGCATTTTTAGATTAAAAATACATGATCTAGTTAATGTTTTTGATATTATATGAAACTGCTTAATATCTGCTAACCGTTTTTCGTGATCTATATGATAGATTTACGATGGCGGCACCATCCATTAATCAGTTTGTGTGTATGTTAAATGCGAACAAACTCAAGGGCGCTGAGAACTTCGTCGATTGGGACTTGGATTTGAGGATTGTCCTCGATTCCGAGAAGTTGGGATATGTTCTTGAGGGTCCGCTGCCCCTTGCTGTGGCAGAGGACGCAACACCGAAGGAACGCGAAGTCTTCCAAGCTTGGAAAGATGATGATTTAAAAGTTAAATCATACATCTTAGGCTCGCTTTCACCGAGACTCAAGAAACAATACTATGGCATGTTAGATGCGTATAGTATGATGACATGATTAAGAGAATCATTTGAGAACCAAGAACAAGTCATTGTTCACAAGGTCGCAATGGAACTATTCCATGCGCGATTGGATGAAGGGCAAGCTGTGAGCTCGTATGTTCTTCACATGATCGATTTGATCGATCAGCTGAGGCAACATAATCTCCCTCTAAATGACATTCTCGGTAGGAGTGTCATTCTTGGTTCGCTCCCAGCTTCATATCGCCAATTCGTGATGTATTTCAACATGAATGGGATTATCTGCACCTACCATGAGCTGTATAATATGTTGCTCACGGCGGAAGAGGACCTTAAGAATGGAGTACCGACTCGCCCACCTAGACCTACTTCACTTTCTACTTCTACCCAGACTTGCTCAAGGGAAAGAAGAAGAAAGGGAAGAAGAAGAAGGGTTTCGTTCCTCAACCACAGGCAAAGATAGCTAAGCCCAAAAGGGTTTCTGACGACAAGTGCCATCACTGCAGCAAATTCGGGCACTGGAAAAGGAACTGTCCTGACTACATTGCCTAACTGAGGAATGAGATAGCATCTACATCAGGTACATTTATTTTTCCAGTTATTGATGTATCTTTGGCTTGTGAAGCCGTTACATCCACCTGGATTTTAGATTCTGCTTGTCTCATTCACATTTGCAATTCGTTACAGGTGTTGAAGGAAAGTAGAAAACTGAAGCCTGGAGAGATGCAGTTGCGATTTAGGAGTGGAGACTCACTGGATGCAGTTGCAGTGGGAGTATGCGAGATCCCTTTGCCGAATGGACACTTTTGTTATATGACTTTTATTTTGTACTTGGATGTGTAGCTAATATTATATCTCTTTTTGTATTGGATACAGAAGGCTATCATATTAATATTAAGAACTGTTCTTTATATTTATATGATAAGTGTAATATTCAGATTCTTTGTTGCCCAAATAAGCATAGTCATTATACATTGCAAACTTCAAAAGATATTTTGAATACTGGAATTAATAAACGTAGTTTACCTGTTGTTAATAATACTGAACTTTGGCATATGTGGCTAGGTCATATAGGCGCTAAACACCTTACCCAATTGGTTAGGAATGGTTTGATACTAGATCTTACCATTGAATCATATCCAACTTGTGAATCGTGTATTCAAGGTAAGATGACCAAAGCCTCATTTTCAGGTGTTGGACATCGTGCCACTAACTTACTGGAACTTGTACATTCTGATGTATATGGTCCACTAAGCCAGACTGCTCACAGTGGTTATTCGTGTTGGAGTTTAATCAAGCCCACAAGATCACAAACAATGCATAAAAATCACAAGTTATGAACACATCAAAGGAGATGGCGGAATCAACTCACATTGAATTCGGTTTTGATGAATGAAGAACAAAGGTGCGTTTTTGAGCTCCCTCCAAGCTCGGCAATGGCTTCCAAATGCAGTGGGCTGTGCGGTTTTGGGCGTGATGGCTTCCTCCATGTTCGGCCATGTGAGACTCCATTGAAGCTCCAAGCTTCAAGCTTCCTTGCTCAAGAAGATGCTTCCCTATCACCTATGTATGCTCAAGGTGTGCTAGCACTTGATTTTTGCCACAAAAATCATTATCTTGCTTCTCCATTTTCGGCAGAAAACAGAACAAGAAGGAGAGGAAAAACGGTCCAAGACCGAGAGAGAAGATAGAAGGTTTTGGCTCCATTTTGTTGCCTAAAACGTGAATACCAAAACCAATGAGTCACGTGAATGGTTAAAAGAATTGCCAAAACCGTGAACCACACAAAGTCCAAGAGAGAGAGAGAATGATTTTTATATACATATATCTTTATTCCATTTACCAAGTAAATGAATAAAATATATATATACACAAGTCCTATCAACTTTCAAACAATCACCTTTCTATATTCACATCATGTCACTTTAATAAAGTGACAACATGTCATATCACATCACTCAAAGTGACAATTGATTTGACGCATGATGTGACAAACGATTTGACGCTTGATGTGACTCGCGTGCCGCGTTCGAATTCGAAATGCGAACGCGCTCGCAATCACTCTCGGGCTCGGGTTCGCTAATTCCAAATTAACGAATTTTCCGTCGCGTCGTAATTAAATGATTACGCCTAGCGAAATCACTATTCACGTCGCTAACGAATTAATTCTAAATTAATCCGTTCGCGCCGAATTAAAATCTAATTTTAATTCCGCGTCAAAATCCAATTTCTATAATATATCGAATATATTATTTTATCGATTAATTCCAAATTAACGTGCTCTCTCTTTTAATAATATTTTATCCCAGATAAAATATCTCCGCAATTAATCCAGATTAATTTTCTCTCTCATCGAATTAATCCCAGATTAATTCTATCTCTCTCTTCAATGATATTTTATCCGAGATAAAATATCTCCGTAATTAATCCCAGATTAATTTTCTCTCTTATCGAATTAATCCTAGATTAATTCTATCTCTCTCTTCTAATTAATCCCAGGTTAATCAAAGTGCGAGTCATACGTCATCGGTGAATCTTCAGGAAGCGACCCATGAGATCTCCGGATATGTTGGCAGTAAATACGATCGTCGGACTGTCCGAACACGTAAGTACCTCGTACTACGTTTATATCGATTTACAAGACAAGGTTGGCTTCTAGCAAAGCGCCATGCCTACCCAATTCTCCAGAAATATTCTTATAGGAATATATAGATCTGTATCAAGCGTAGTATACCGTAGTATTGTGTATATTGGCCCAGTATCGGATAATCACGTGCTAGGGCTGGGGCTGGATAAGTGTCTGCCCCGTCCGAAACACATGTCGGATGTCTGGTAACATAGTCTCTATAATCGGATATACATGACCTGGTCACAATATCCCGATTGGTTGCGCAACACTCAAGAGCACTAGTACCGTATCCTGCGTGACATCATCTTCCAAATGACTGAAGTGACACTTCCATCTTGACATCACACCCATAACACTACGACTCTCTGATAAACCCAGAAATGGTGTACACAGAACCGTTTAAAGCCCCCTACCACCAAGACCAAAGTTTATCGATTATCGTAAGTATTAGCGATGCAAGTCTCAGGTTAAGACTATACACACCTACCTCGATTTCGGCCTCCCATAGACACATAGTCATAATACCAAGGGGATTCCGAGGGGTCTATCCAGAGCGAAGCTGTTTCCCGTACCATCGGTGAAACACGACCTCCTATCGCACTTGCATAAGTATCCAATACTTATATATATGAGAACTATGCCGTTGTGCCCTCACAAACGCGCACAAGTGCAATACTAGCCTATTCCGTATTATCGATGTCCAGTCTCGATAATACTAACGGCTAGGGATATTAATGATTAAACCTTCGGGGACTGATACTGTCTCATATCATTCTCAGTCCAGGTACTAATCATAGGGACCTCTCTTCATTTATATATCTATGGTGATCTAATCACAAATGATGAGAGTGCAATTTCCTTGTCACATAGTTAATTTGCTACAACAACACAATGATCTGTGCAAATAGTGACGCTATGGGTCATTTTGTCCAACAATTCGTACTTCGTTACCTTTACCGATGATCTGTCACGGTACAGTTATGTCTATTTGATGCGACATAAATCGGAAACCTTTGAAAAGTTCAAAGAGTTCTGAAATGAAGTAGAAAAACAAACTGGTCAATATATTAAATACCTTTGATCTGATCGAGGTGGAGTATATATGGGTGGTGAGTTCATTGATTATATGAAGGAGAATGGGATTCTCGCTCAATATACTCCTTCAGGTACTCCACAGCACAATGGAGTGTCTGAGAGGAGAAATCAGACTTTATTGGATATGGTTTGCTCCGATCGATGTTGAGTTTCACAGATTTGCTCTATTTCTTATGGGGCTACTCTCTTTTAATAGCTGCACATCTTTTAAATATATTCCTTCAAAGCTGTTCCTATGACTCCGTATGAGATATGGTTCGGTAGGAGACCAAATCTTAGTTACATTAAGGTTTTGGGTTGTCCTACCTATCTCAGGATGACTCAGCTAGATAAGTTTTCGCCCCGAGGGCAAAAGTTTAAGTTTGTCGAATATTCTTCGAATACGAGGGGATATATGTTCTATGATACCGAACATCGAAATGTGTTTGTAGCTCGCTTCGTAAGATTTCTAGAAGTAGAATTTTTATTAGAAGGTGGTAATCATAGATAGGTTGAATTTGATGAAGTCCAACCTGAAAACAACGAACCAACAGGGGAACCTGAACTTCAAGTAGATGAAGGACCTTCAACACACACACTCCGTAGGTCACAAAGGGTATCTAGACCTCCTGAACGCTTGTATTTGATACAAGAAAATAGTCAGGATGTTCTCTTAGTTGAAGAGACGGATCCTTTTACCTATAGAGAATCGATGTTGGACATCGACTCCGTGAAATGGCAAAGTTCCATGAAATCCGAGATAGACTCAATGCATGAGAAGCAAGTTTGGGACTTGGTTCCGCTTCCCGAAGGAATTGTTCCTATCAGTTGTAAATGGGTTTACAAAAGGAAACGAGGGCCTGACGGTAAGGTTGAAACTTACAAGGCCCGACTGGTAGCAAAAGGTTACACGCAGTGACCTGGTGTCGACTACGATGAAACTTTTTCACCGGTAGCCATGCTTAAGTCTATTAGGATTTTTCTTTTGATAGCTGCGTATCATGACTACCAGATTTGGAAAATGGATGTCAAAATGGCTTTTCTAAATGGATTTCTTGATGAAGAAATCTATATGGAACAGCCGGAAGGTTTTGCGTCCAGCGAAAACTTGGGTATGGTATGTAAGCTTAAGAAGTCCATTTATGGACTTAAACAAGCTTCACGAAGTTGGAATCTTTGATTTGACGAGATTATTATATCGCCTAGTTTTTTCAAGAATTCAGAAGAATCATGTGTGTATCAGAAGGCCAGTGGGAGCATGGTCGTATTTTTAGTCCTCTATGTTGACGACATCCTAATCATTGGGAATGATATAGGAATGTTACAAAGCATCAAAACGTAACTCTGTAAGAATTTCTCCATGAAGGACCTGGGAGAAGCTTCCTATGTTTTAGGGATAAAACTCTATAGAGATGGACAAATGAGGCTGATTGGTTATCCCAATCAACGTATATAGATAAGATCTTGGAACGGTATAATTTTGGTAACTATAAGACAACAAACATATCGTTCAGACATGGGATTCATCTTTCTAAGAAGATGAGTCCACAAATAGAAGATGAGAAGGTTAGAATGTCTAACCAACCTTATGTTTCGTATTTGGGTAGCATAATGTATGCCATGTTATGTACGAGGCCTGATATCAGTTTTGCTGTTAGCGTAACTGTAGGCACTGCATTTTAGCATATAAGTCCCGATGATGAGCCTCATGCGGAGGCACTACCTTTTAAGTCGTGGAAGTCGCGGGAAACGGACGTCGGAAGGGAAAAGTCATGAATTGACATTTTATTGGATTTAATTTGCTTGTTTAGCTTCGGGTTTGCTCGTTGGATCTCTGTTTTAAAATTTATCCCCGGCCCAAACCTTAAACCTACCCTCTCCCCTCCCATGCACGCACCACTCGCAAAAAAAATAATAAACCCTAAAAGCCAATGAACCCCACACAAACAACAAAATTAAATAACCCACACAAACAAATTCAACAAACAAATAAATGAGTCACAAACAAACAAACAAGACAAATCACAAGAAACCAAAACATCCCCTCTCTTCAAACCACCCCACGTGAAACACAAACAATTCAACAAAACACAAACAAATTCAACAAAGCACATGCCTCACCTCCATTTTCAACAAAAAGCCAAGACCTAAAACATTAAACAATAATTGCCTCCTAATAAATAATCTGACACCCTCCAACCCTCCACCAAATAATAAAACCAATAATTTAATAGCCTCCCTCTCCACTATA
>SKCR01014937.1:0-10395 GCA_019454045.1 Zanthoxylum bungeanum | reverse complement strand
ATGCTTAATCTTTGTTTGGGACATATTATAGAAACCAACAATGATTAGTCATGGTACCGTTGCAAAAGCGTCGCAACGGACATTGAGTTGTTTCATGACGTTGTCATTCTCAGACTGTTCCTGGTCAAGGTTTACACTACTTGGTCAGTATAGTAAACCCATTGAGACTGTACATGTCGTATACTGGAATATATGATTCCAATGGTTTCTCAATGAACCATAGTCTTGGAGACTAGTATAGACGTGTAGGTGTTTATAGCGGATAAACACTGAACGACTCACCGAAGATTCTTAATGGATGGTACACCAGCGTCAATAAGAATCTTCTTGGGTTGAGTAGCACTTGTGATTCTTAGACTTGAGATGCCATGTGGGCACATGAGACATCTTCTACACTTAGATGGCAGTCACGTCACCGATCAATTTAGATCAGACCTCCGCCTATTCGTTGGGTGTAGACAGATCCTCAGGGTGTCCTATGCGTGTCAAGATAGGATCCGTCAGTTCTGTGTACCAGAGCATAGGTAGTCCATATGATTAGCAATCAGATAAAACCATGGGCCCGTGTAAGTTTAGAAGCTAGTTCTAAACATTCTTTTTGAGATTGCTAATAGAATAGTCGACTGGATAATCCCGATAGAGATTTGACGTTCATCTATATCTCTGGGATTTATCCGGATACCTGTGACGGAGGAATTATACATTTGCGATGACCTCGACCTGTATGGTTTAGCGAGATTATCCGTGATCATCATAATCTACGGGTGGATAGATTATGGACATGAAATTTGATTTCGTGACGGATATACCTGAACCTAGAGAGTCTCAATAATGAAACATACTCGTTGAGCACTAGAGCAACATAAATAAATAATATTGATTATTTATAAAGTCGTTTAATGGTTAAACGCAAGATACATGCTAAAGACATTAGATAGTCATTTACTTAATTATTGTGTATTTACATTTAATACTTGATTAATTTAAATACACATTAATTAATAGTCAAAATGAGTTATTTGACTTATTTCCTAAATGAATATATGTTTTTAATATTTAATGTAAATATTATACATATATTTAATATATTTGTATTTGATTAATTAATTAATTATTTAATTGTTAAATGATTAAATTAATTAAAATATAAATATTTATGTTAGGATAATTAAAGTAAATGACATTAGTTGCATTTGTTGACCAAGATAAATATCTAATAAAGTAGTTTATAAGATATGTGTGCAAGTTGACATTATGATAATTGAAATTAAATTGAAATTACAATTTCTTGAATTGGCCATGAATTTCGGCCAAGGTGTAATTGTTACACATATAAATTGTTTTTCATTTTTCATTTCACTTAACCTAATACACTTTACAAAAACAAAAGTTCCATTGAAGAAAGACAAAGAAAGAAAGTGAAGGAGAAAAAGAAAAACCTAAAGAAAAGCTTAGATTTTGTAAGTTTCTTAAACTTGCTATTAGAAAGGAATTTGTTCCTTATGATCTAGGCTATCTCTCATGAGTTTCTTAAGTTATTCTTTTCTTTATTTCTTGTGGTTTTTGATGATGGAAATTTGTTTAAAAGTGTTGAGCATGTATGATGAACAAAGAATGTAACTAGTGTAGTCATATGTATTCTTTTAAGGTTTATGAAACCATGTTGCTATTCTAGAGTTGTTGACCCACTCTTAATGACCTAGATTTGATCTTGAGTTGTTTCATTGTGTTGAGACTTGAATTGGATGAAAGATTGATGATTGAAACATTTGATTTAATGTAATTAGCCTAATTTGTCCATTTTGTGGAAATTGAAAAATTAGGGTTTCTAACTAATTCCAAATTTGGGGGTTTTCATATATGTTGAGAATTTGGGGGTGTATATGATGCATGCAAATCAAATGTTGAGTTGGATTGAAGATTTTGGATGAGTTTTGAAGCATGAAATGACCAAATGGTCAACTTGGGCACCATTTGGTGCTCTCGGCATTTGTAAGGAAATTTGGGGATTTTGTGGCCTTTTGGGTTTTGATGTTTTGAACATGCTAAGTTCATCTTAGAAATGATTTAGAATCATTCAAAATTGATTGGATCATTTCGGACTAAAATGGACAAAATACCATATAAGGGTAATTTGGTAATTTCACTTGAATTTGATTCATTTGAAATTTTATTTCATTATTTGATATATGGGTAATTAAATAAATGTGTTTATTTATTTAATCCAAGAAAAAGTTTTTGAAATCTGAAAATCGGATTTTCACCGCTTCCGCTGCGTTACCGGATTCACCCCTAAATAACCCCTTCAGATATACCTTCATAAGATTGACATCTTTATGAGGTTAGATCAGAAACCCATACCCTAGGTTGTTTTCTGACTCTATCCGATCTATGAGTGTCTTGTGTGTTTGAAGATTAATGGTATAGATTCATCATAGATGAACTATTTGTGTTCCATTAAGGACTTCGTGCCTTGAACAGTATTACTCCGATTTTCATCGAGTATCACTATCCTCCCACTGACCACTACATATCGTTATTCCTCTCAGGAAAAACCGCATGGTGAGCAAAAATCACATTGTTCTCATGTGAGATTTACAAGTACTATACTTAAGGTTTCCTTGAGGATAACCTATATTGGCACATATCCAATTTGGGTCCTTAGTTTGGTATCATCCAAACGTTATGCCTGGCATACCCAAATTATCAGGAATGAGAAACCTCGTTTCTTCCCTGTTCATATCCTATATGACATCTGTCAAACAGATTTATATGGAACCTTATTCTAAATAAGTTTTGCACTGTTAATACATATCGTATTGAAGGAAACAATAGCTCAGAGCGACTCGTGATAAACCTTATCATGTCCAACAAAATTCGGTTTTAGTTCGAACACCAACGTCTAACTGACGTGTCTCGGGAGGAGTCCTCATATGAAAGAATACCGTACTCTTTCATGTACGTATGAAACTTACTGCTTAAGTACTTTTCCATTACGGTCTTACCGTGGCGGAATGATACTATAGCCGATCTGTTAATTTACTTCGTGTCGAACTTTAAAAGTTTACGATCTGTGTTCTTCAAAAGAAACACATACCAAAACGTGATGCTACATCCGTCAAGGTCACGAAATATTCATGTTCACATCTTGTTGGATAATATGACCCATAGCGTCACTATTTGTACAGATCACGGTGCTGTTGTACAAATTAACTATGTGACAAGGAAATTGCACTCTCATCATTTGTGATTAGATCACCATAGATATATAAATGAAGAGAGGTACATATGATTAGTTCCTGGATTGAGATGATATGAGACAGTATCAGTCCACGAAGGATTAATCATTAAATATCCCTAGCCGGAGTATTATCGAGACTGGACATCGATAATGCGGAATAGGCTAGTATTGCACTTGTGTGCGTTGTGAGGGCACAACGGCATAGTTCTCATATATATAAGTATTGGATACTTATGCAAGTGCGATAGGAGGTCGTGTTTCACCGATGGTACGGGAAACAGCTTCGCTCTGGATAGACCCTCGGAATCCCATTGGTATTATGACTATGTGTCTATGGGACGCCGAAATCAAGGTAGGTGTGTATAGTCTTAACCTGAGACTTACATCGCTAATACTTACGATAATCGATAGACTTTGGTCTTGGTGGTTACAGGGCTTTAACCGGTTCTGCGTACACCACTTCTGGGTGTATCAGAGAGTCGTAGTGTATTGGGAGTGATGTCAAGATGGAAGTATCACTTCAGTCATAGTGGAGATGATGTCACGCAGGATACGATATTAGTGCTCTTAAGTGTTGCGCAACCATCGGGATATTATGACTAGGTCATGCATATCCGATTATAGAGACTAGTTACCAGACATCCGACATGTCCTTCGGACGGGGTAGACACTTATCCAGCCCCAGCCCTAGCACGTGACTATCCGATACTGGGCCGATATACACAATACTACGGTATACTACGCTTGATACAGATCTATATATTCCTGTAAAAATATTTCTGGATAATTGGGTAGGCATGGCGCTTTGCTAAAAGCCACCTTGTCTTGTAAATCGGTATAAACGTAGTACGAGGTGCTTACGTGTTCGGATAATCCGATGACCGTATTTACTGCCAACATATCGGAGATCTCATGGGTCGCTTCCTGAAGATTCACCGATGATGTATAACTCGCACTTTATTAATCTAGGATTAATTAAAGAGAGAGAAAATTAATCTGGGATTAATTGCGGAGATATTTTATCTGGGATAAAATATTAATTAAAGAGAGAGAACGATTAATTTGGAATTAATCGATAAAATAATATATTTGATATATTATTAGAAATTGGATTTCGACGCGGAATTAAAATTAGATTTTAATTCGGGCGAACGAATTAATTTAGAATTAATTCGTTAGCGACGTGAATAGTGATTTCGCTAGGCGTAATCATTTAATTACGACGCGACGGAATTCGTTAATTTGGAATTAGCGAAACCGAGCCCGAGAGTGATTGCGAGCGCATTCACATTTCGAATTCGAGCGCGACACGCAAGTCACATCAAGCGTCAAATCATTAGTCACATCATGCGTCAAATCAATTGTCACTTTGAGTGATGTGACTTGACAACATGTCACTTTATTAAAGTGATGTGATGTGACTTAAAGTAAAAAGTAGAAGTGATATGGTTGTTGGAAAAGCATTAATAGACTTTTGCTTTTTGACTTTTGATATATATGAAAATGATTTATATATTTGTTTTGTTTTTGGAAAATAAAATAAATATATAAACTAAAATCATTTTCTCTCTCTCTCTCACCACACTTACGCATCTCTTCCTTTCCCTCTCTTTTCTCTCCTTCTTCCACTTTCGGCTTGGAGCCGATTTCTTCTCCAAATTTCTGGTTTGACCGAAATTTTGAGAAGCAAATGAAGAAGAGTAGTGCTAGCACACACATGGGTTATATTATGGTGATAGGGAAACGAATTTGTGAGCTTGGATTTATTTTTGGAGCTTGAAGCTTTGAGCTTCCATGGAGTCATCAATGGCCGAATTTTGAAGGCATCAAAACAGCCCCAACTGAGCATCACAGCAGCTCAATGGAGTCCAAAACCGAGCTTCAACAAAGAGGAAAATGGATCTTGTTCTTCGCATCCAAAACCGTTCAATGTGAGTTATTCCGCACCTCCTTTGGTTGTATTCATACTCGTTTTTATGCTTAAAATGATCCTTGGGACTTGATTGAAACTCAACAATGGTATCTTGAGCTATTGGTTGCATAAAACGAATTTAGGGTTCTTGAGCAAAATTTGGGGCTTTTTGATTTAAGCATGATTTTGACAAATTGTTTGTTTAAGAATGCTTGTATATGAAAAAATTAGAGTTATATGTAATCATTTGATGAAAAATTAATTGGATTGATTTTCCCCAATTTGCTTATTGTTGGCCAAAACTTTAATTTGGGTAAACTCAATTTGAGCATCAAATGATTAAATTGTTTAGTATAGTATGCTTGAATGAGGTTGAATTGATGTTGTGCATAATCAATTTCAGAAATTTGGTTGGATCCATTTTTCCCCAAATTTTGGGCATGACAAGTTTGGGTAAACTTGATTTTGAGCATGTTTAATGAAATTGGATGATTTAGAATGCTTAAATGTTGTTTAATTGATGATTGATTAGATCAATTTGATGAAAAGTGTTTGGAACAATTTTTCCCCAATTTGCTTGTGATGGCCGAATTTGGCAAGTGCCCTAATGTCTTGGATTTTTGATTTTTTGTTCATTGGATGACTTGGAAATCATTTGGGGATGTTGAATTTATGTTTAATTTGGTTCAATTGGATTGAATTTTATTTGGCATAATTTCCCTCTTTGGCCGAGACACTTGAAGCATGAAATTGGGTTTGATTTTGATTTAATTATGTTGGATATGATTAATTGATGATAAGCATGATTAATTGGACAAATTGATGTTTTGGAAACTTTGATTTGGGTAATTAATAATGCTATACACTTTAGGTAATTTAATTGGAAAAATTTGGAATTTTTGAAATTAATTATTGGGCCTTAAAATTGGATTTGGGCTTTTGAAGTTGTTATTGGGTTTATTGGACTTTGTTGTACAAAGTTGGTTTAGGCCAAAATTGGTTGGATCCAATTAGGCCCAAAACCGCTTCCAAAAGGCCCAAATGCGACTAATGAACCTTTAACGTTTAATTGGGTCTAATGGGCCTAAATTAATTTATGGGCTTATGGGGTAACTCCCGGATTGGACTTTGGTTGCGGGTTTGACCCGAGTTGACCAAAAGTCCACGCCTCAAGAAATTAATTAAAAGCCCATTGGACTTTAATTAATTAATATTGGATATTAATCGGGCTTTGAGACCCGTAACGATTAAATTTGGAATTTAAGTCGTAAAGGTTTATTTTATAAAGTGTAATATTTAATTTGAAATTAAATAATGAATTAGAATTAAATGCGTATTAAATTCGATTTAATTATGTAATTTAATTTAATTCGTAGAATCGTACTTTGAGTACGTGTTCGCAATACGAGTTTGACTCGAACAAAATCAAATCTTTGTTTGAACATTGGATGATCACTAATTATCAGATTAATTAATTTGATTAGATTGATTGATAACATGCTTGTATGAATACATGGTTGTGATGTTGAAGAATGTATATCGGATGGATATTAGGTGGGTGGGGCGATTTTGGAAATTGTAATAAATTTGATTTATTAATTGGACCTGCGAGTCCAGCCTTATCTCCTATTTCTTTGTATCCTCTTCTCACCTATTCCCCTCAATGTAAATGAGGTTTCTTTAGAAGTGTAGTGTAACGGGTAGAAGTAAATACATGTACTAGCGGAGAGAGAAAGAGAGAGATTTGAACTATTATAATCATTATAATATATATAGTACCACTAATCGTTGATTAATAGTTGGACTATTGTAATCAATAAAATTGAAAAGTTGGATATTTAAAATATAATCTGGGATTAAAATATTTTAAATGATTTAACTTTCAAATGGGATAAATAATAGGTTACTTTATTTGATAAAATAACTTATTACACCTACGCCCAAAATTAAGCAAAATAAGTATAGCATAAAATCTTTGGAAGATTTACGTGATGATGACTTTAATGCTTAATTTAATATACTTGTCAATAATCTATTTTAGATTTAAAGTATAAAATTGCAATTTATAATTCTTGGAGAATTAATTGACTATTCTAGAGGAGATAAAGTCAAAGTTGCAATTGGGCATGTAGCACGAGGTGCACATCATTTCGATATTCTAAAAAAACCCAAGGCTTGGCCTAAGGTTTCTGAAATATTGAAAAGGATAATTGACATATCCCAAAGTGACTACCATTTGGATATGGAAGACACGAAGGAATTAAAAAAAGGGCAAGGCTCTTACTTTAAAAATGTTTGTCTCAGTTATGTTCACAGCTAGTATTGAAATTAGATTTTAAATACTTAGTGTGGTACATAAAATATATGTATTGATGTTCAGAATCTGCTTTGAGTAGGATACTGACTTCAAGCTGAGATTGAGATTGCTCTGCGAATCGGAAACGGGACGAAAGTCGCTGTTTCGACCGTAGATACCTAAGTTTAGGAACTACCCTTCGGGTGTGTACTTAAATTAGGAACTGTTATAATGTAACTAGTTTGACTAGAGACATTATCTCTATATCAGTGCTTAATCCATTGTGGATAAACCTTTATATTCTAGAACACTAAGTGTTTCATTATATAAAGATGATACTGAGATAAACACATTAGATGTGAATAACATAATTTATATTTTGAATATAATTAAAATCTCAAACATATAAAATGACAAATAAATAGCTCAAATTGATTTGATCAATAGAGACTTATTTGTGGCATTGTTGTCTGGGACACAATTATACAAGACTCGTATATCCACACTTTTGAAGAGTGGGTACTAGGACTGATTTGACTATTCAAATAAAGTCTACGAATCTAGTTTGTTAGGTAAAGTACCTAAAACACTGTTTACTTGGTAATAGTGTAAGTGCCACAGATCTGTTAGGCCTATTCATGGTGAAGTTAGTGGGCCCATATCTAGCTAGGCTAGATGTGAACATGAATATTTTGTGACCTTAACGGATGTGGCCATCACGTTATGGTTATGTGTTTCTTTTGAAGAACACAAATCAGAAACTTTTACAGTTTCGACACGAAATAGACAAACAGATCGACTATAGTATTATACCGTCACGGTAAGACCGTAATGGAAAATACTTAAGCAGTAAGTTTCTTATATACTTGAAAGAGTATAATATTCTTTCAAATGAGGACTCCTCCCGGAACACGTCAAAGTGACGGTGTGCCCGAACGGATTAACCGAATCATGTTAGACATGATAAGGCTAATCATGAGTCGCTCTGAGCTACCATTTCCTTCAACGGATAAGTTTTAACAGTGCAATAACTTATTTAGAATAAGGTTCCATAATAATCTGTTTGACAGATTACATATTAGATATGAACGGGAAAGAAACCGGGTGTCTCATTCCTGACAATTTGGGTATGCCAGGCATAACGTTTGGATGATACCAAACTAAGGACCCAAATTGGATAAGTGCCAATATTGGTTATCCTAAAGGAAACCATAAGTATAGTACTTGTAAATCTCACATGAGAACAATGTGATTGTTGCTCACCATGCGGTTTTTCCTGAGAGGAATACGATATGCAGTGGTCAGTGGGAGGATAGTGATACTCGATGAAAATCGGAGTAATAATACTTTCAAGGCACAAAGTCCTTAATGGAACACAAATAGTTCATCTATGATGAATCTATACCATTAATCTTCAAATACACAAGACACTCGTAGATCGGATAGAGACAAAAAACACATAGGGTATGGGTTTCTGATCTAACCTCATAAAGATGTCAATCTTATGAAGGTATATCCGCCGACTATGTTTTGAGGAAGTGATACGAGGTATCGACTCCCTATTATGGCAAAGTGCATGAATCCGAAATGGATTCCATGTTTAACAACTATTTTGGATACTAGTTGTTGTACCATAAAGCATTGTGCCTATTGGTACATTAAACGTCTTCAAGGAAGACATACATGGAAGGCAACATACCAACGTACAAAGCTGGGCTTTTGACGGAAAGGTATCGTTATCAACATTGTGTTAATAATGGTTCAACCTTTTACATGTTGCTATGGTAAATCCATTTTGAAGATGCTTGTTGATAACTGCATATTTCATTTATGAAATGTGTCAGTTGTAGATCAAAATCGCTTTCCTGAAAAGGAAACCTTTTGGAGGATGCTTACAACATCCTGACGATTTTGTATAACCGACAAACAAGGTTTGCAGGTTATTCGATCCATGTTTGGATTGAAGCAAGCATAGGTTCTAAGAATTATCGTTTTGATGTAATCATAATGGAGTATGATTTAATTCAAAACGAAATGATTCTTGTGTATATAAGAAGGTTTGTGGGGGAGAGCACTGATAATTAAATTCCCATAAAAATCGGTGAAAGCTTGGCTTTCTTAAGAAATTATCCGTGGAATTCTGGGGAGTAACAACCTTTATTCAAGGAATGAAGATCTACAGGGATAGATTTGGAGTTGTTAACACTCTCTGGAAATTGTACATTTAAAATGTACTTGTATTGGTGTCTCATACGCTTTGAGCATATGGAGTCACAATCGGGTCAATCCAAGTGATAGTCACTGGATTGAAGATTAAGAACATCTGTTAGTATCTGAGAGAACTAAAGATGTTGTCTTAAACTATGGAGATGGAGAACTTGAAGTGACTGGGATCACTGCTGCAAGTTTCCAAACAATTAAAAACTGCGGTACTATAAAGTTTGAATAACGGGACAGTAAGCTGGAAATCTTCCGAGCAAGATAATTGTTGCCGAATTAACAACAAATGCGGATTATTGCTGCAGCTGAGGCAGCAATAGAAGCCATTTGGATCGATAATAAATCTAAGTAGATTAGATTAGTTCTGTTAGCGACTGAGCTAGGTGCCAGCATAGGCTAAAGAATTAATGGTCTCATCGACGATCCAGATATTTACTTCTATATCATCTGATTCGTTCGGATCTTACATCGTGGCGATGTGATGATCGTGTAAATCGCGTTAGTTAGACGATAATCATGCAAATCCGCTGACGAAAATATTCTCAGCAATTTGAGCGAACTGTACATAGTTCGGGTGTTAGACACTCGAGTGATGGCTATGTGCCAAGTGGGAGATTGTTGGATAATATGATAGCGTCACTATTTGTACATATCACGGTGTTGTTGTACAAATTAACTATGTGACAAGGAAATTGCACTCTCATCATTTGTGATTAGATCACCATA
>SKCR01014936.1:0-10405 GCA_019454045.1 Zanthoxylum bungeanum | reverse complement strand
CAGCCTTGTCTTTACTGCTTGTGTTAATAATGGAGGAGGCCTGGGCGATGTCTCTGGAAGGTGTAGCGCTGACATCTGTTCTTGGCCGATCCTGAAGGCCGATGCTAAGACTTTGCAGTTCGGCCGATCTGCTGGAGGCCGAAGCTGCGAGATCGAGCGAAGTAAATTCGGGGTTAGACTCTTCGCCCTAAAGTCTGTCGGGCCACCCTCTAGAGTCCCATGCGAACCCATCATATCTGCAATAAATGCACAGCCATTTCCTATACGTTTCATCATGAGGCCCTTTTAATCGCCGTTTTTTACGTCACTTCCGTGTTTCCTTCTGTCGCACGTCACTTGTGCAGCGAGTTGTATTCGGGAAGCGGCCCATGAGATCGGTGAATCTTCGGGAAGTGGCCCATGAGATCCCCGGATATGTTGGTAGTAAATCCGGTCGTCGGAGTATCCCAACACGTACGTACCTAGTACTACGTTTTTACCGATTTACAAGACATGGTTGGCTTCTAGCAAAGCACTGTGCCTACCCAATTCTCCAGAAATATTCTTAAAGGAATATGTAATCTGTATCAGGCGTAGTATATGTAGTATTGCATATTGCGATCCAGTATCGGATGTCACATGCAAGGCCTGGGGCTGGAATTGTGTCTGCCCCGTATGAATCACATATCGGATCTCTGGTAACTAGTCTCTATTATCGGATAAGCATGACCTAGTCATATTATCCCGATAGCTGCAGCATATAAGAGCACCAGTTATGTATCCTACGTGACCATCATCTCCATATGACTGGAGTGATACTTCCATCTTGACATCACACCCAATACACTACGATTCTCAATATACCCAGAAGAGGCGTACTCAGAACCGGTTAAAGCCCTGGACGACCAAAACCAAAGTATATTGATTGTCGCAAGTATTAGCGATGTAAGTCTGAGATTAAGACCAATTACAGCTACTCTGATTCAGACTTCCATAGACACAAAGTCATACTACCAATGGAATTACGAGGGGTCTATCCAGAGCGAAGCTGTTTCCGTACCATCGGTAAACACAACCTCCTATTACACTTGCATAAGTATCCAATACTTAAATATATGAGAACTATGTTGTTATGCTCCCACAACGCGCACAAGTGCAATACTAGTCTATTCCGCATTATCGATGTCCAATCTCGATAATACTACGACTAGGGATATTTAATGATTAAACATTTTTGGATTGATACTGTCTCATATCATCTCAATCCGGAACTAATCATAAGGAACTTTTATCATTTATGTATCTTTGTAATCCAATTACAAATGATAAAAGAGCAATTTCCTTGGTCACATAGTTAATTTGTACAACAACACCATGTTCTGTACAAATAATGATGCTATGGGTCATAATTGTCCAGCATAACAGATATTAAAAAAATCGTATTTATCTGAGTCCAGTCCTATATGATCTTATCATACAAAGCGCCTCAATTCCCATGTCACTACATGAACGATCACGGATCAAGGTCGTCATACAAGTATAGAATGGACCGCAGCTATAGATATACCACAAACAAAGTACCCTCTTTGTTTGCTCTCTATGGTCTATTTAGATTACTAACTTTAGACTTAAATCCTCTTGTGCATCAAACATACACTAAGTCTAAAGGTACAAGAGTAATCAAGGTAAACAAGACAATTGGAAAATATGCGATATAAATCAAACAACTTTGATAAAATGAATAATGCATTTATTATTATTACAAAAATCAATTCCGTTTACAATACATGAAGCTGTAGAACATAAATCCCAATAATTATAGAGAAAATACCCACAGAAGATAATCTTGCAGATTCTCTGACTAAATGGCTGACTCAACAAAAGCATGATAGGCACACCCAAGAGTATGGTGTCCAGATTCATACTAGTTGGCTATAGTGCAAGTGGGAGATTGTTAGGGATATGCCCTATACCCAACTTGTGGATGGTAAAATGGCAATCTTTATTATACTTGTCTTACATAACTTATATGAATCTTCAACACTGTAATAAAGCCCTTGGAGTAATAAGACGATGGCTTCCACGCTTGTTGAGAATCATTACTCTTAAAGGTTCATAGTCATAGTTTTATGAATAATCTGGGCGTTCACAAAGCAGAGGGACTAGCATGATGATATGATCTGCCATTAAGTGTGGTAGCCGATCTCATAGGCTACTAGTGGAGATCTGTCTGCTTGGTGTATCACATGGATGCATGAGTTGCTCCTGTCCATCGAATTGACCGCCGAAAGTTTTCATATGGAGTGTTTATCCCATGTGTCTGTGAGAAATTTCATGTATCGATTATATGACTAGTCCTTAGACTTGAGGTCTTTACAATCTAATGTGTGGTTCAAATAACTTTGACATTCTCCTTCTCTGGTTCAAAAGATCCGGTCATAAGGGTATGATTGGGTCATTTATTGAAACACATAAAGTTTGTAAAGATACAACAGAGAATCGCCACTCTCTCGGATGATATTTTCTTATAAGATTAGTATTCCAGTTCGCGGGTTGATATGTGTGATCAGTACTTGAGACAGTGGCCACAGTGGAAGAATCATGTAAGATTCTTGGGTAGCACGATTCATGACACTATCAACAATATACCTTTGACCATATGGGTAGACACTTTCCATACCCTAGGTCAATAAGTGGGGATACAGTGAGGCGGGGAACCGTATCATATGTAAATCGCATACATAATTGGTATATATATATATCATTCTCATTTGGGGGTCTTGGCATGTTGCTAAATTTCAACCTTGGTCATTGAAATCGAACGACCATCTGATCGGAGGATAAGATATGTTCGATTAAATTATCATGATTCATTTCATGTCCAACTTGAGGGGAACCCAAAAGGTCACACACAACAAAGTCAAAATCAATGGTTAAGAGTGCACATTATATATTTAACAGCATATATGATTACTGTATGAATTGTTCATAAATTGTTCAATGTGTTTAATTATTGAACAGATCATTTATGAGATTCCATAGTGGCTTAGGGATTGGTGAATGACGATAGGGGCACTATGGGAATTGTAATAAAAAAATAATAATAAATTACTATTAATATGAATAGTAATGTGTGAATAGTAAAAAAAATTTATTTTTGTTATTTGTTTTGAATTCCAATTCGGCCCAAACTCTTATTAGGGTTTTATAATCTCATTAAACCACTAAATTAAGATCCAATGGCTAAGATTAAATTGGCTTTTATCCCACATCGGATTCTTAATTAATTTTGTTGTCTTTGGAGCACTATATAAACCCAAAGAATTCTTCACAAATTTTTGCACCAAACCTTTCATATCTTGGGTTTATATAAGTGAGAAACTCTAAAGTTTAAGAGTAAGCCACTGATTTTGAGGATCCTTAAGTCTAATTGACTAGATGAACCTCGAGTTAAAAGTTTTGAGGTATTTTCATAGTGTAGCACCAAGGGCAAAATACCCATACACTCAAGGCGTAGTCTTGCCGTTGAGTTTGGCTTTGGTGTGTTCATCTTTGGAGGCCACACACTTGGGTGGCTCTTTGGAACGTGGAAGAGCTTGCTGAGTTCGAGAAAAACTTATAGATTGGAGGGAGGACTGGAGGAGTCTACGGTTCAAGTAAGTCTTTTTCTTTCTTTATTTTTATTAGAGTTCTTATAATAGTTAGCATGTTTAGGTTTATGTTCTTTGCATATTTTATGTATTTTATGCTTAGAATATATAGTAACATGCTTAGACTTGTAGAACAATCAAAACAAATGGGTTTTGGGCAAAGGGAAAGCGGCACAACAATTTTGAATTTTTCGCTGCGCACTCGCGACCGCTTCCCAACAAAGGCTACTTCTCCTAGATCTTTCATGGAGAATTTTAATGAAAGCAAAGGTTTCACCGATTGTAGCATGGGAATGTCATTGCCTATAAGTAATACATCATCAACGTAAAGGACAATGAATGTCAATGCGCTCCCACTAACCTTCTTATATACACAAGGATCATCCTCGTTTTGAACGAAATCATATTCTTTTATGATCTCATCAAAACATTGGTTCCAAGAACGCGATGCTTGCTTCAATCCATAAATGGATCGATTTAACTTGCAAACCTTGTCTGCATGTTTTGGTATGACAAAACCGTCAGACTTTTGCATATAAACATCCTCCAAAAGGTTTCGATTAAGGAAAACGGTTTTGACGTCCATCTGCCATATTTCGTAATCGAAATATGCACCAATAGCAAGCATTATCCGAATGGATTTAATCATGGCAATAGGAGAAAATGTTTCGTCGTAATCGACACCATGTCGTTGACGATACCCTTTCGCTACAAGCCTAGCTTTGTACGTTTGTATGTTGCCATCCATTTCGGTCTTCATCTTGAAGACCCATTTGCAACCAATAGGCTTTACGCCTTCTAGTGCATCAACCAGTGTCAAAACTTGGTTGGTGTACATGGAATCCATTTCGGATTTCATGGCATCTTACCATAAACCGGAGTTGATACCTTGTATCACTTCCTCATATGTAGTCGGTTCATCTTCCTCAATAAGATTAATATCCACATGAGGTGAGATCAGAAACCCATACCTCTCATGTTGTTTTCTGACTCTCTCCGACCTACGCGGTTCTTGTGTATTTGCAGATTATGATACAGTCTCATCCTGAAGAACTGTTTATGTTCCGTTAAGGAATTGGTACCAGGAACAGTATCACTCTGATTTTCATCGAGTAATACGTTCCTCCCACTAACCACTACATTTAGGAATTCCTTCTCAAGAAATATCGCATGTAGAGCAACAAATACTTTGTTCTCTTGTGGGTTGTAGAAGTAATATCCTTTGGTTTCCCTACGATAACCTACAAATAGACCCTTATCCGATTTGGGTTCAAGTTTGGTACCATCCAAATGTTTAACGTATGCCCAACAACCCCAAATCTTCAGGAATGAGAAACCCGGTTTCTTTCCTGTCCATATTTCATACGGAGTCTGTTGAACAGACTTTGACGGAACCTTATTCAAAATAAGTATTGCAATGTTCAATGTATATCCCCAGAAGGAAATAAGTAACTCAGTGCGACTCATCATCGACTTTACCATGTGAAACAAAGTTCGGTTTCTCCGTTCGGACACACCGTTTAATTGAGGTGTTCCGGGAGGAGACCACTGTGAAAGATTACCAAACTCTTTCAAGTAATTGAGAAACTCATTGCTCAATTATTCTCCACCACGATCCGACTGTAATGTTTTAATACTTTTGTCGGTCTGTTTTTCTACTTCGTGTCGAAACTCTTTGAATTTCTCAAAATTTTCCGACTTGTGTCTCATAAAATACACATAACCATAACGTGATACATCATCCATAAAGGTTACGAAGTATTCATATCCACTTTTAGCCTGGCTAGACAAGGGCCCACATACGTCACTATGAACGAGGGCTAACAGTTCGGTGGCAGGTGCACTTTTACCGCTAAAAGGTGTTTTAGGCATTTTGCCTAATAAACTAGATTCGCAGACGTCATATGAATTTGGATCAAATCCGTCCAAGTACCCACTCTTCGAAAGTGTGGATATGCGAGTCTTATTAATGTGTCCCAGATGACAATGCCACATATAAGTTTCATATTTGTTACTTAATTTAAGCCTTTTGTTTGTTACATTATATGTTTGAGATTGATTTATATTCAAAATATAAAGACCATTATGCACATCAGCACTGCAAATCTCAATATCATTTTTATACATAAAACACCCAGTGTTTCTAAATACAAAAGTATACCCACATTAGGCTAAACAAGATACAGAAATAATATTCGTAGTCAAACTATGTACATAATAATAGTCTGATAAGTTTAGTACATGCCCCGAGGGCAGTTCCAAAATATAAGTCCCAACGGCCAAAACGGCGACTCTAGTCCCATTTCCAACTCGGAGGTCAATCTCTCATGAGGCCAGTCTCCTGCTAATCTACAGATCTTGCACATCAGTAAATATATGAGTACCACAACCAGAATTAAAAATCCAATTTTAATACTAGAAGTAGACATGTTTATTTCTATAACAAACATACCCGAAGCCGGTGCCTTACCCGTGTTGATTTCCTTCATGTGTGCCTTGTACTCACGGCAGTCACGCTTCCAGTGACCCTATTTTCCACACTGTAGGCAGACATCTTGGGATTTGTCCTTAGCCTTCCCAGAAGACTTTGATGATTTCGCCTTGCTATTCTTCTTTTTCTTCTTCTTTACGCCTCTAGTAGCCTTTGGCCAAGCCTTAGCAGACTGAGCTGTTGAAGCGAAGTGCGCCTCACGCTTTTTGCCCTTCAATAGCTCTTTTTCTGCTTCACGCAGCATTGCCATCAACTCTCCAAGAGTATGGTCTTGGTTCATCATATTGTATTTCATGATGAACCCGCTCCAACTGTCAAAAAGAGACTGCAAGATCAAATCTATAGAAGTCTCAGCCTCAAAGGTTATGCCTAGCTGACCCAGCTGTTCGATGTCAGCAATCATCTGTGACACATGGTGCTTGACAGATGTACCCTCTGACATTCGAGAGTGAAAGAGCTTCTTCTTCAATTCATACCTTTGCGATCTAAGGTTAGATCGATAAAGGTCTTTCAATTTTGCCATCATAGTATAGGGATCCAATCCCTTGTTCTGGCGACGAAATTGAGGGGTCATTGCAGCGAGCATGACGGATTGAGTAGTTGAGTTGTCATCGCTATGAGTCTTCCAAAGCTCAAGCTCAATTGGCTGGTGAATTTCGGGCTTAGGCCCGAGAGGTCTCTCTATCTTATAGAGTATCTTCTCGACCCCAGGACAATCCTGAGGTTCATATCCCAATCAGGAAAGTTCATACCATTAAAGACATTTTCGCCCATGATAATGTCTCTAACGTTAATCTTTCCCGCCATCTTAATTGCAATAGTCTAACTATTCAATTAACGATTTTTAGGTACAGTCCAACTGTTACAAGAAAATAATAAAATATTAGTCCAACTAATAAATACATAAAATGACGAAATAATTTGAAAGCGCGTATTGGAAAGTATTTGAACGAAATTGCAAATTCAATACTAGCCTCCCACTATTTTTCGGCGAGCCTCTAACCCTCTGTTGAGTACTCGGGAAACCTAGTTTCCTAGTGGGCTAGGATCCCGTTAAATAACACACAACCTTGACTTTGGCCAACAAGCTGTATGATATTTAACTAGGTAGATCTCTAAGATCAATTGGATCTCATCCAATTCCTAGATCTGGTAGGGGGACCTCCAAGTCCGAAACATATATACAATATATATGCCAATATATCCAATATATTTTCCTAACCTTTTCCTCTGAATCAACTAAGCCTTGGTTTTGGCACAACAAACTTAATGATTCCAATTAAGCGGAACCCATTGACCTTGGAAAACTTCGTAATCCATGTCGATGAACAAGAAGTGATCTTGAATTTGGCCAACAAATCACAACTTGCCCAAGACATGCGATATGGAACAAAGCTTCCATGGTTCAAACACATCCGCGATGGACATTGATCTTGACTTTGGCCAACAAACCAATGCCAATCTTGGATCTTGAGAAAGAACCACTCAATGGAATGAATTCGCTTAATATTTGTTTGAGGGTTTTTCGCGTAAATTGGCAACCAATTTATTATCTTTGATTAGGTCTCATCATACACCCTTAAACATGCATTCTAAAAGCATAATAAGGCGCGAATAAAATAATAATGATATACGGATGGATACTTAACAATTTGTTCCTAGAAAAAATCACTCTCTTTCCTCTCCCCAGCTAGCATTATTCTAACTTCTACCCAATTACATAATATAGTAAAGAAACCTCATTACATTAAGGGGAATTTGTGAGAAGAGAATTACAAAGAGTCAATAGATAAAGGCTAGACACGCTGGTCCAATTTAATAAATTATAAATTTATTACAACAATTTCCAAAATTACCCTCACCCGTCTAATATCCATCCGATATACATTATTCATACAATATATCCATGTATTCACACAAAGCATGTTATTCAATTATTCTAATCCAATTAATTAATCTTTAAATTAAGTGATCATCCAATGTTCAAAAAACGATTTGATTTGCGGGAGTCCAACTCGTTTAAGAATAAGTACTCAAAGTGTGAATTCTTGAATTATATCGAACTACAATTTTAAATCTGATTTAATTTGTATTCAATACTAATTCATATTTAATTCTAAATTAAATAATTACACTTTATTAATGTGTCTTTTAGACTTAGATTCTAAATCCAATCTTAATGGGTCTCAAAGGCCCAATTAACATCCAATGTCAATTTAAATAATGTCCAATGTGTTAGACATTATGTCCCATAGCGTCACTGTTTGTAAATGATATTGTATTATTGTACAAAATTAACTATGTGATAATGAAATTGCCTTTTGCCGTTTTGTAATATTATTTACTTTGACTTATAAATGGCGAAAGTCCATATGATTAGTACCTGGACTGAGAATGATATGAGACAGTATCAGTCCCCAAAGGTTTAATCATTTAAATATCCCTAGTCGTAGTATTATCGAGACTGGACATCGATAATGGGGAATAGACTAGTATTGCGCTTGTGCACGTTGTGAGGGCACAACGGCATAGTTCTCATATATTTAAGTATTGGATACTTATGCAAGTGCGATAGGAGGTTGTGTTTTACCGATGGTACGGAAAACAGCTTCGCTCTGGATAGACCCCCCGCGGAATCCCATTGGTAGTATGTCTGCGTGTCTATGGGAGGCCGCATCAGGGTAGGTGTATATGGTCTTAACCTGAGACTTACATCGCTAGTACTTGCGACAATCGGTAAACTTTAGTTTTGGTGGTTGGGGACCTTAACCGGTTCTGTGTACACCTCTTCTGGGTTTATCGAGAATCGTAGTGTACTGGATGTAATGTCAAGATGGAAGTATCGCTTCAGACATATGGAGGTGATGATCACGCAGGACACAGAACTAGTACTCTATAAAAGGTTGCAACCGTCGGGACAATATGACAAGGTCAGGATTGTCCGATTTAAAGAGACTAGTTGCTTGATGTCCGATATATGTTTCGTACGGGGCAGACACATCTCCAGCCCCAGGCCTAGCATGTGATCATCCGATACTGGATCGATGTACGCAATACTACGGTATACTACGCCTGATACAGATCTTATATTCCTATAACAAATTTCTGGAGAATTGGGTAGGCATGGCGCTTTGCTAGAAGCCAACCTTGTCTTGTAAATCGGTAAAGACGTAGTACGAGGTACGTACGTGTTCGGATTATCCGACGACCGTATTTACTGCCAAAATATCCGGAGATCTCTTGGTCGCTTCCTGAAGATTCACCTATGATATTTGATTCGGACTTAATTAATCTTGGATTAATTGCGGAGAAACTTTATCTTGGATAAAGTGCCTAATTTAGAGAGAGAACGATTATTTGGAATAATCGAAAAATTATTATATTCGATATAATAATCGAAATTCGATTTCGACGCAAAATTAAGATTAGATTTTAATTCGGGCATACGAGTTAATTTAGAATTAATTCGTAAGCGACGTAAATAATAATTCGCTAGGAGCGATTATTTATTTAAATCCGATTTAATTAACGTCGCGACGCTAGCTCGGTATTTCAGAAATATCGAAACCGAACGCGTGAGTGGACGTGGGCCCACTTTCATTGGGAACGTGTGGGGCCCACATGACACTTGTCATTATATGCATTATTTTATTGATAAGGCATTGCATGTTAATAGTGTACAAAACACTCTAAGGCATTGCATGGTGATAGTGTGCATTACACTCAAAGGCTTTGCATGGAGTTTGAGTGTTTGACACTCTAAGCCATTGCATGGTTTATGTCATAGATTTATTATTAATTTAATAAATTATAACATAAATATAAATTGATTTTTGGTAAAACAAAAGATCAATTAATCAAGACTTTACACAAAATCTCTCTTCTCTCTCAAATAGCCGAGAACTCCATTGACAAGGGCAAGGAAGATTTGATCTTCTATTTCTCCATTTTTGCTAGCACAAGCAAGGGATCAAAAGAGGTGATAGGGAAACCATCAAAGAGCTTGGAATACAAAAGCTTGGAGCTTCAAGTCTTCTTCCTCCTCTTGGCCGAATCTTCCACAACTTGGAGCTTCTACCATTTGATCATCTTCTTCATCTCAAGGCATTGTAAGTATGATTCCGCCATACTTCATGTTTATATATATTCTTTATAGTATTTCACATGCTTAATCTTTGTTTGGGACATATAATAGAAACCAACAATGGTATCATTGAGCTAGGTTTAAGCATGAAATACTTTAGGTTAAAATTTGGGTAAAATTGATTGAAGCATGTTCTTGTGA
>SKCR01014935.1:0-10389 GCA_019454045.1 Zanthoxylum bungeanum | reverse complement strand
TGCTTTGGTTTATTTTTTTTTGTCATTTGAATTCTGCATGTTACTTGTTTACGCATGATGCAATCGAGTGCATGGGCTTTGCGATGAAAGGTCCCCTAATTGGAGGGGTTAAAATCCTTTACCACGATGCTTTGCCGCACGATTGATGTGTGTTTGATTGAATGCAAGATATGTTCAATCGGGCACACTAAGTTTGATATTATTGTTTTTAATTCTTTGTGTGCATGATGCAATCGAGTGCATGGGCTTAGTAAGTGCGATGAAAGGTCCCCTAATTGGAGGGGTTAAAATCCTTTACCACGATGTTTCGCCGCACCGATTGATGTGTGTTCGGTTGAATGCAAGATATGTTCAATCGGGCACACTAAGTTTGATATTATTGTTTTTAATTCTTTGTGTGCATGATGCAATTGAGTGCATGGGCTTAGTAAGTGCGATGAAAGGTCCCCTATTGGAGGGGTTAAAATCCTTTACCACGATGCTTTGCCGCACCGATTGATGTGTGTTCGGTTGAATGCAAGATATGTTCAATCGGGCATACTAAGTTTGATATAGTTATCTTTGTCTTTGTACATATTGTAACGAAAGACGCATGGGCCTATTGTGTTGGATAAAAAGGTTCTCCATTTGGGGGAAGAAAAGCCTAAAAGGCTACCTTTACCACGATATTCGCCGTGTCTTTCATGTATTTGATTGCATCGTCTATTCCTGTCTTGGCTCGACCTATTGTCATTGGTACACCCACATTCACATGCCCTTAGCCTCAAGCCGTTAGCCATACGTCCCTTTGCTTCACTTCCCAAACGCACCTGCTCATAAACCCTCAAAACTGCCACTATCTCCACACCAAACACGTAGCCATCACCCCCTTGCCTCTCCTCACGCTAATCTCAACAACTCCAATTGCCCCACGCCTCAAACCCTATCACGCCACCTGCCAACAGCCCCTCACGTGAATAACGAGAGGCCCTCGTTTTCACGCACCACAAGATCTTCAACGCCCCCAGCACGCCACTGACCTATACCCTCTATAACCTCACGTAACCAGCCCCTCACCAGCCCTTGAACCTGCATTCATCACCTTCAACGCGCACTGCTCACAAAATCCTTACAACCCTCACGCCTATAAGCCACAAATAGACCTCACACCAACAAACACGTTCACGGCCCTGCCTCAACTCAAGCCTAACGCACAATTACCCCTAAAAACTGCCACAATCCAACACTCCTCACTGCCCAGTTCTGCGCCCCTCACTGCCCAGTTTAGTCACCTATCCATTGCCTGAAACCGCGCCCAAAACACCTCCTATTAGTCTCAACCCGCGCGTAAAGCCAACTATACCATTCATGCATGTATTTTGAAATCTCATATAGTTATTCTTATCTTTGTATGCATCTTAATGAAAAACATGTTTATCCCATTGGTTGCATAATTTAACTTCGTCTTGTCTTAACGTATTGCAATTCATATTTCCGTGTCATGATAGCATTTGAGTATTATTGCTTGTGGTATATCGGATGGAAACCCAAACATAAATTTCGTAGCCGATTCTGAATGGACGGTAGTGCGGTCTGTACTTGGGATACAATTCCACGTACCACTTGGAAATGTGCTCACATGTGTGCTTGTGTGGTTAATATATGTGCTTGTGTTTTCGTGAATCTAATATGCCAA
This sequence comes from Zanthoxylum bungeanum, assembly GCA_019454045.1. Lineage (NCBI taxonomy): Eukaryota > Viridiplantae > Streptophyta > Magnoliopsida > Sapindales > Rutaceae > Zanthoxylum > Zanthoxylum bungeanum. The sequence continues at coordinate 8,714 of SKCR01014935.1, read as the reverse complement.
TGAAGTTGTATGTTCGTTGCTACTTTGATGTATTTTCAAGCATGCAATCTTAGATGTGAAATATATGTAAATTTATGTGTAAGTTTTATTTTGTACATGTGAATTTAGAAGCACGATACTCTTGGAAATAAATGTTACTTAAGCTTGATTAAATTATTAAGTAAATCATTTCATTACAAGTGACATAAGTAAGGGACCATTCCGAACCCAATGGTTTGAGGTTTTCCCTTGCGAGGGGTGAGTGCGGCCTTAAATCTCATTTTCCCGGTTCACACCGGGTGGTGACTCCATTATTCTCCGGTTTAGTCCCCCGTGGCTACTCCGTACTCCCGACTAGGCCGCGAGCCTAGGACAGCATGCGTCATCCAGTTCTGTGTCCCACAGTCTGGCGACTCCACTGGGGATAGAGAATCGTCCCCGAAATATTTTCTTGTGATGTTTGAATTTACATTTTAATTGACCGTGTCTATAGTGGATAAAGTGGGGGTTTAATCAAAGGCATTTTGAGGCTAAGTAATGGTTTGGTGTCTTCCTTCATTCACTACCTTTCTAGAAGGAAAAGCTGTTGAGGCACCTAGATAGCCATCTACTCGTAGCCTATTGTGATGGACTAATTTGGAGGACTCGTTGTTTATTCCTGACACCAAGCGATAAGAGCCTAAGAGGCTTGGGTATTTAAGTGAGCCTCGCTCCACCTTCCCTCTGGGGAATCTTTAACGGGAAATCCATTTGACAGTCCGTCACACACCATAGATCATTGGCACGTACCTTAGTGTATAAAAAAGGGTGCGCTCACTTGGTCGCTCGAACCCTTGAGTGGGGAGACCTAGTGGTGGGCTATCCTTCGCCGGTGAGAGCATTTGTCTATACTCTTGCTAACCCACCCATAGACCGGGTTTGTATGGTTAAAGTAATAATTATTTCCTTGAGTATGTTCTTGTGGACCATCCTCATTTGGATGCAGTTGGACTATTGTCAGAACTGCGGACTTGCTGGGCCATTTAAATTGGGGCGAGTTCGTACCTTATGACTATTAGGCCCAAAGCTTCTGAAATGTCGATGGGCCATTATGTAGAAATTATTATGTTATATTTGCATTATCTTTCTTCTATGCTGGTGTTTGGGAACATTATCGTTTGGATCCATTTGGACCATTTGTCATGGGATATGGGCTTGTTGGGCCATTTAAACTGGGACAAGAACGTATTTCATGACGATTGGGCCAAAGGCTTCTAAGTGTTGATGGGCCACTTTGTGCTTGTGTTCGGAACATTACCATTTGGATTTAGTTGAGCTCCTTGTCATGAGATGTGAACTCGTTGGGCCATTTAAACTGGGATGGGTCCACTCCTATGACAATTAGCCCGAAAGATTCTAAAATGATAACGGGCCGATTTGTTTGAAAATTTTAATTGATTTAGTATGTTATATATGTTACATGCAACTCATGCACCTCATACATACATATATCATGTTAACACCATCTATGTCTCTAAAAAGACATCATAGATAGCGTTTGGGTTAGAGAAGGGACAAGACTCACTAAAAGAACAAGTATGTGTGAATCCGATAATGAGGTGTCCCGTATGGATCTGTTAGAGAACGGTCTCGCCAAGATCACTGAACAGTTGCAGGCTTTGACTACTGCTGTGGCTGGCATAGCTGGGTCTCGTGCTGGGGGTAGTTCTGGGGATGTAAGACAAGAGGAACCTCCGAACAGATTGGGGGATGATATCCCCACTTTTGATGATGATATGGCAGAGTATGCAGCAGGTAGAGTATCTGGGTCTCAGGCAGAGTTACAGAAGCTCCGGGATCAGGTTGAGTCAGTTACCCGCAAGATGAGGGGTAAGAATGAGGATTTGCTGGATTATGACACGCTGACTTTCGAAGAACAGTTTCCGGCACAGTTCAAGATGCCTGATATGGCTAAGTTTAACGGGAATAGGTGGATCCTAGGGTGGCTAGGATCATGAAAAAAATGAAGTTTGAACCGGGCAAAGGATCAAAATTGCCAGATTTCAGAGGACAGACCACTCGGAAAGGTTTGGGGTACAGATCTGATGAAGAAAAGCCGAAGGTCAAGAAAAAGGGCCTGAAACTGATGGAATGTTTTGTGAAAGCTTCAGGATATCAAGGGGAGCCTGAACCTGTGTAAGTTAATGGGATTGTGGTGCCTGGATTTGAGATCTTCCAGGATTTGTTGGGTGAGAAACCGCTGACTAAAGAAGCTGTGGAAGCAGAGAATTGGGAAGAAGAATTGATGAAGTTGGAGAGGCTGACTCTGGGAGAGGACGAAAAGCCTGAGGAAGACCTGATTGCAGAGGAAGAAGTGTCTATAGATGATGAAGACATTTACCTTCCTGATTTGTTTGAATATACTTCCGCATTATCCAATAATAAATACATTTCTTTTGCTTACTTGCCTGAGTCATTTCCATTTACTCTGCACAAATCAAGCATATTTGATATCAGTTCGGCCAGAACTACTGCATTTAACTTGGGTACACTTGAGAACCCCAAGGAAATTCTGATTGCAAGTGAAGTTACCTCTGAAGAGAGGGAGAAACTAGAAGAAGTGTTGGTCAGATATGCCAAAGTATTTGCTTGGTCCTATGAGGACATGCCTGGGGTAGACAGAAACATTGCCCAGCACACAATACCAACTTATCCGAATATGAGGCCAGTAAAACAGAAACTCCGACGGATGAGACCAGAATGGGCTGAGAAAGTCAGAGAGGAAGTTAAGAAACATATAGATGTGGGGTTTCTGGAAGTAGTAAAATATCCAGAGTGGTTGGCTAATATAGTGCCGGTGCCAAAGAAAGATGGGAAGGTCAGAATGTGTGTAGACTACAGAGATCTCAACAAAGCTTGTCCGAAAGATGATTTTCCTTTGCCGCATATAGTGTTGGTTTCTAAAATATGTCCCAAACAAAGATTAAGCATATGAAATACTATAAATGAATATATATAAAAGACTTGAAGCATGGCGGAATCATACTTACAAAGCTATGTGATGAAGAAGATGATCAAATGGTGGAAGCTCCAAGTGTTGGAAGATTCGGCCAAGAGGAGGAAGAAGACTTGAAGCTCCAAGCTTTTGTATTCCAAGCTCTTTGATGGTTTCCCTATCACCTCTTTTGATCCCTTGCTTGTGCTAGCAAAAATGGAGAATAGAAGATCAAATCTTCCTTGCCCTTGTCAATGGTGATTCACGGCAATGGTAAGAAATTTGAGAGAGAAAGAGTTTTGTGTAATTAATTTTGTTTTACCAAAAATCAATTTATATTTATGTCATAAAATTTATTAAATTAATAATAAATCTATGACACAAACCATGCAATGGCTTAGAGTGTCAAACACTCAAACTCCATGCAAAACATTTGAGTGTAATGCACACTATCACCATGCAATGCCTTTGAGTGTAATGCACACTATCACCATGCAATGCCTTATCAATTAAATAATGCATATAATGACAAGTGTCATGTGGGCCCCACACGTTTCCCAATGAAAGTGGGCCCACGTCCACTCACGCGTTCGGGTTCGATATTTCCGAAATACCGAGCTTACGTCGCGACGTTAATTAAACCGAATTTAAATAAATAATTGCGCCTGGCGAAATTATTATTTACGTCGCTAACGAATTAATTCTAAATTAACTCGTATGCCCGAATTAAAATCTAATTTTAATTTCGCGTCGAAATCGAATTTCGATTATTATATCGAATACAATAATTTTATCGATTAATTCCAAATTAATCGTTCTCTCTCTAAATTAGGCACTTTATCCGAGATAAAGTTTCTCCGTAATTAATCCAAGATTATTAAGTTCGAATCAAAATATCATAGGTGAATCTTCAGGAAGCGACCCAAGAGATCTCCGAATATTTTGGCAGTAAATACTGTCGTCGGATAATGCGAACACGTACGTACCTCGTACTACGTCTTTACCGATTCACAAGACAAGGTTGGCTTCTAGCAAAGCGCCATGCCTACCCAATTCTCCAGAAATATTCTTATAGGAATATAAGATCTATATCAAGCGTAGTATACCGTAGTATTGCGTACATCGATCCAGTATCGGATGATCACATGTTAGGCCTGGGGCTGGAGATGTGTCTGCCCCGTACGAAACATATATCGGACATCAAGCAACCGGTCTCTTTAAATCGGACAATCCTGACCTGGTCATATTGTCCCGACGGTTGCAACCTTTTATAGAGTACTAGTTATGTGCCCTGCGTGATCATCACCTCCATATGTCTGAAGCGATACTTCCATCTCGACATCACATCCAGTACACTACGATTCTTGATAAACCCAGAAGAGGTGTACACAGAACCGGTTAAGGTCCCCAACCACCAAAACCAAAGTTTACCGATTGTCGCAAGTACTAGCGATGTAAGTCTCAGGTTAAGACCATATATACCTACCCTGATGCGGCCTCCCATAGACACGCAGACATACTACCAATGGGATTCCGCGGGGTCTATCCAGAGCGAAGCTGTTTTCCGTACCATCGGTAAAACACACACCTCCTATCGCACTTGCATAAGTATCCAAAACTTAAATATATGAGAACTATGCCGTTGTGCCCTCACAACGTGCACAAGCGCAATACTAGTCTATTCCGCATTATCGATGTCCGATCTCGATAATACTCCGACTAGGGATATTTAATGATTAAACCTTTATGGATGATACTGTCTCATATCATCTCAATCCGGTACTAATCATATGGACTTTCACCATTATATATCAAAGTAAATAACATTACAAAACGGCAAAAGGCAATTTCATTATCACATAGTTAATTTTGTACAATAATACAATATCATTTACAAACAGTGACGCTATGGGACATAATGTCTAACAATCTCCCACTTGGCCTATAGCCAGTCACTCAAGCATCTAATACCCGAACTATGTATGTGTCGTTCAAAAACTTGCTGAATGACAGCCTTCGTCAGCGGGTCTGCAATGTTATCATCTGATGTGACCTTCTCGACTTTTACATCGCCACGATGTATAATCTCCCGAATCAGATGGTAACGTCGAAGAACATGCTTGGACCGTTGATGAGACCTTGGTTCCTTAGCCTGCGCTATAGCCCCGTTATTGTCACAATACAATGGAACGGGCTCAGCTGCTAACGGAACTACTCCTAATCCGATTAGGAACTTTCGGATCCAAACTGCCTCCTTTGCTGCTTCAGATGCAGCGCGATGTACTCCGCTTCTGTTGTTGAATCGGCAACAGTATCTTGCTTGGAAGATTTCCAGCTCACTGCTCCGTTATTCAAACAAAAAATGTACCCGGATTGTGACTTGAAGTCATCCTTGTCGGTTTGGAAACTTGCATCGGTATACCCAGATACCGCAAGTTCTCCGCCTCCATAAATTAAGAAAGCATCCTTAGTTCGTTTAAGATACTTAATGATATTCTTAACTGCTATCCAGTGACCTTCACCTGGATCGGCCTGATAGCGACTGCACATGCTCAAAGCATATGAGACATCAGGTCGTGTACATATCATGGCATACATGATCGATCCGACTGCCGAGGCGAACAGTATCCGACTCATGTTGTTTCTCTCTTCCTGAGTCTTAGGACACATATCCTTAGACAGAGAGGTACCACGTACCATTGGAACCAATCCCCTTTTGGATTGTTCCATGTTGAATCGCTTCAACACTTATCAATGTATGTACTCTGGGAGAGTCCAAGCAGCTTTCTATATCTATCCCGGTAGATCTTTATTCCAAGAATAAAGGCTGCTTCTCCCAGATCTTTCATGGAGAATTTTAATGAAAGCCAAGCTTTCACCGACGTTAGTATGGGAATGTCATTGCCTATCAGCAATACGTCGTCGACATAAAGGACAATAAAAGTAAGTGCTCTCCCACTAACCTTCTTGTATACACAAGGGTCATCTGCGTTTTGCACGAAATCATATTCTTTTATGATCTCATCAAAACGCTGATTCCATGACCGTGATGCTTGCTTCAATCCATAAATGGATCGATTTAACTTACAAACCTTGTTTGCAAGACTTGGCACGATAAAACCGTCAGGCTGTTGCATATAAACATCCTCCAAAAGGTTTCCGTTAAGGAAAGCGGTCTTAACGTCCATCTGCCATATCTCGAAGTAGAAATATGCAGCTATTGCAGGCATTATCCGAATGGATTTAATCATGGCAACGGGTGAGAAGGTTTCGTCATAATCAATACCGTATTGTTGACGATACCCCTTCGCTACAAGCCTAGCTTTGTACGTTTGAACGTTGCCATCCATGTCGGTCTTCTTCTTGAAGATCCATCTGCATCCAATAGGCTTTACGCCTTCTGGTGCATCAACCAGTGTCCAAACCTGGTTGGCGTACATGGAATCCATCTCGGACTTCATGGCTTCTTGCCATAAAGCGGAATCGATATTTCGTATCGCTTCCTCATACGTAGCCGGCTCATTATCCTCAATAAGATTAATATCTACATGAGGTGAGATCAGGAACCCATACCTCTCAGGTACTGTTCTGACTCTCTCCGACCTACGCGGTCCTTGTGTATGTGAAGTTTGTGGTACAGACTCATCCCGGATGGTATGTTCTTGTTCCGTCGATGATTCATTGCCAGGAACAGTATCACTTCGATCTTCATCGAGTTCTACTTTCCTCCCACTTACCACTGCATTTATAAAATCCTTCTGAAGGAAAAATGCATGTAGAGCAACAAATACTTTGTTCTCTTGCGGGTGATAGAAGTAATATCCTTTTGTTTCCCTAGGATATCCTACGAAAAGGCATTTATCAGATTTGGTTTCAAGTTTGGTACCTTCCAAACGTTTAACATATGCCCAGCATCCCCAAATCTTCAGGAAAGAGAAACCTGGTTTCCTTCCTGTCCATATCTCATATGGAGTCTGTTCAACAGACTTCGACGGTATCTTATTCAAAATAAGTATAGCACTGTTTAATGCGTATCCCCAGAAGGATATTGGTAGCTCAGTACGACTCATCATTGACCTTACCATGTCCAACAAGGTGCGGTTTTCTCCGTTCGGACACACCATTTAATTGCGGTGTTCCAGGAGGAGTCCACTGCGAAAGAATACCATATTCTTTCAAGTAATCTTGAAACTCATAACTTAAGTATTCCCCACCACGGTCTGACCGTAATGTCTTAATACTCTTCCCTGTTTGTTTCTCCACTTCGTGTCGAAACTCTTTGAATTTCTCAAAAGTTTCCGACTTGTGTCTCATAAGATACACATAACCGTAACGAGATGCATCATCTGTAAAGGTTACGAAGTAGTGAAATCCACCTCTAGCCTGGCTAGACATGGGCCCGCATACGTCAGTATGAACGAGAGCCAACAGTTCTGTGGCACGTTCACATTTACCGCTAAAAGGTGATTTAGGCATTTTGCCTAAAAGACAAGATTCACAGACGTCATATGAATTGGGATCAAATTCGTCCAAGTACCCACTCTTTGAAAGTGTGGATATGCGAGTCTTGTTGATGTGTCCTAGACGACAATGCCACATGTAAGCTTCATCTTTTAGATTACTCCTTTTGAGCCTTTTGTTTGTCATTTTAGGAGATTCATTTATATTCAAAATATAAAGACCGTTATTTGCAACAGCTGTGCAAATTTCTGCATCACTTTTATATAAATAACACCCGATGTTTCTGAATACAAAAGTGTAACCCTGCTGGGTTAACAAGGATACAGATATAATATTCCTAGTTAAACTAGGTACAAAATAACAGTTCAAAAGTTTAAGTACATGCCCTGAGGGCAGTTCTAAAACAAAAGTCCCTACGGCCAAAACATCAACTGGTGTTCCATTTCCGACCCGTAGATCCATCTCCCCCGATGCCAGCACCCTGCTATCATGCAGATCCTGCACATCAGTACAAATTGAGCACCACAACCAGAATCAAAATCCAATTTTTAAACTAGAAGTATTCATATTTATCTCAATGACAAACATACCAGAGGCGATAGCCTTGCTAGCCTTGATATCCTCCCTCTGCCCTTTGCCAATCGGCAGTCACGTTTCCATTGACCCTCTTGCCGCAGTTTAGGCAGATGTCGTGAGATTTGTCCTTGGCTTCCTAGAAGCCACTGTCAACTTGCCTTTCCCTTCTTCTTGAAATTCTTCTTCCTCGCACCTCCAATTGCCTTGGGCCCAGCCCTTGGCGCATGAGAGGTCGATGCATAATGCGCCTCGCGCTTGCTCCCCTTTAGGAGTTCCTTTTCGGACTCCTTCAGCACGGACAACACTCTCCGAGAGTGTCGTCAGTATCCATCAACTTATAGTTGATGATGATTTGTTTCCAAGTATCGGGCAGCGATTGTAATATCATATCAATCGTCAGCTCTGCCTCCAAGACAATGCCCATATTGGCTAACTCATCTATGTCAGCGATCATTTGAGTCCCGTGGGCCTCAACTGATGCGCCGTCTGTCATCCGGGAGCGGAAGAGTTTCCTTACTAGCTCATACCTCTTCATCCGCTTGTTAGTGCGGTGAAGATCACGCAATCTTGCCATCATGTTATAGGGATCCAAGTCCCTATTCTGGCGTCTGAAATGCTGGGTCATTGCAGCTAGCATAATTGACTGAGCTTGGTCACAATCATCACTATGAGTTTTCCATAACTCTAGCTCCAGTGGCTCAGTGGGTTTAGGCAGGAGAGGTCT